>OZ010593.1:106276642-106345996 GCA_963932145.1 Acanthosepion lycidas | reverse complement strand
ATCCTTCAGGACATAAGTGATCATGGCCCTCTACATCTTCCTGTTCCTTGTATTAAGTTGGTGCAAAAATAATGTTTTTTTTGACGTATTTTTTAACATAAAAAACGACATTATTTTTGCACCAACCTAATAGCTCTTAATAAGTTTTGTCTTTTTGTTATTTCTCCCAAACTGTTGTCATCCATTTGCTCAAACCCATAAACTATGTTGCATGCTTCTTTCCTCTGTCACTCAATCTGTCCTGTGAGTATCAGATTTTCCAAGCCCTCCTTCCTCATTAATGCCCAAGAAATTTCAACTGCCTCTTCCTGATGTTAAGTATAAGTTTCTTTTTTGTTGCCATTTTCTCCAAAACCTTGTCATTGCTCACATGTTCAACCCATGGTATCCTCAGCATCTTTCTGTAGAGCCACATTTCTGTTGCTTCAAGTCTCTTCATTGTTGACGATATTGTCCAGCATTTGCTGCCATACAGGAGGACAGATATCACATAACAGTTCAGTACTTTTCTTTGTTTGCAACAAAAATTTTGTGTCTCTTAATTATTTGCTTAGCTTTTGGAATGCATCTTTGGCAACCCAATGTTTTCAGATCTCGGTGTCACACTTTCCATCATCTGTTAGAATGCTTTCTAGATATTTAAATTTCTGTACCTGCTTCATTTTAGTATCTCCTGACCTGTAACTTGAATTTTGGGCTCACCCTTTTACTGATAACCATGCATTCAGTTTATGCTTAGTCCTTTCTTCTTGCTTTCCTTCACTACCTTCTCTAGGAGGTTTTGTAGTTTTTCTTTCCATGTCTGCTATTAGCACTGTGTTTTCTGCATATCTTATATAAGATTGTGGCTGCCAATAATAAATCCTGGTAGGACTTCCAATTCTCTCAGAAAAGGTTGAATAAATCTGGTGAGAAATCACATCCTTGTCTTACACTCCTTTCTATTTTTGTATATTTGTTGAACTCATTCTCTGTCTGTATGCAGGCAGTTTGCTACCAGTATAGATTTTTTTTATTCTTCTAATGTCTTTCCCAAATATGTCAAGGTTGCTGAGCAGCTCTAACAGATCTTTGTGGCATATTTTTTTTTTTTTTGAACACCCTTGCATAGTCTATAAAACACAAGTACACATCCTTCTGCATTTCTATTGCTCTATCTGATAACATTCTCAGCATAAATACCGTATTTGATAAACCTATCTCTGGCCTGATTCTGCTGCACACGCCATTCATCAGAATTTGGATGATGAGTTTTGTTATGTGGCTTATTGGGCTGATTGTCCGGTGGAGTTCACATTCGTTTGCACCTGGTTTCTTAGGCAGTGCTTTGAAAATAGATCTGCTTAGGTCTTCGAGTATATTTCTACTGTTGCAGATTTCCTTTATTACCTCTGTAGTCTTGTCTATGCCTATCATCTAAAGCTACCAGCATCTGTATTCCATCTCGCCCTGCCACTTTGTTTCTGTTCAATTTAGCCAGTGCAGCTTCCACTTCAGTTTTTAATATTTCTGGTCCATTGGTATTTTTGTTTATTGCCGGTTGTTTTCTTTCATCATGGAAGAATTCTCCTATATATTTTTTCTTTCTCTAATATTAGTGTTCTGTCCCTGGATTTTATAAAGCCTGTTGATGAGCATGTCTTTTGTCCTGTTCTCTTATTTTTTTTATGCATATCTCCTTTATCTATGATACTCATTCAGTCTATTTCTGCACATTTTTTGTTAAGCCATTCTTCTTAAGCCTGTCTGCATTTGTTACTTATTTGTGTAGTTTTCTGTATTCTGTTCTGTGTCTCAGCATTGTTTTCTGTCTCCTTTGCATCATGTCAAGAATATCATTTGTTAACCATTCATTTTTTGCTTCTTCATCCATTTTCCTTTGGAATGATCTTGTATGCTGATGTCACTAAAGCTTCTCTGAGTGTGTCCCATTTTTCCATTTCCATTTTGTCCTTCGTATCTTCTTTCACACTGTCAGTATATTTTTCCTTCAGGTCTGGGTCATTCAGGAATCTGTTGTATTGCAATTTGGGTGCTGCATTAGGCATTTTCAGTTTCCAGTTTCCAGTTTTATTCTTAGTTTACATTTAATAGAGAGGTGTTCACTTCTGCAATCAGCACTTGGATAGGTTTTGCAGTGAACAACTGCATTCCTGAATCTCTTGTTGATAGTTATGTAATCGATTTGGTTTTTAGTTTCTCCTCCTGGGCTTTTCTATTTCCATAATCATCTTGGATGATGTTGGAACCGGGTGTTGGCTATTATCTGGTCCTTCATCATGCACCATTGGACACATTTTTCTCTGTGTTCGTTGCCTAGTCCAAATTTGCCAGTTATTTCACCATCCCTCTCCTTACCTACTTTAGCATTCAGGTTTCCCATGATAATTATAATGTCTTGTGATTTACACATCACCTTGGCATTGTCTAGCACAGAGTAGAAAGATTCAATTCCTTCTGTACTTTGTGCTGCCCGTGCATACACAATTATAATAGATGAATGTTGAAAGGCTTTCCCTTGAGTTTAACTACAAGAATTCTTTCAGAAACTGACTATCCCAGAATGCATTTGTTCATGTCTAGTATTTGTCTCTCCACCTTTATATATAATCCTGTGGTTGTCATTGACAAAATCTCCATTGTATAGCCACCTAGTTTCACATACTCCTAAAATGTTGGCATTTAACCTACTCATTTCCTGTTTTACATATTCCAACTGGCCACAGTTGTTTAACATTCTAATGTTCATGTTCCAAAAGTTATTTTTTGTTTTGTGCAAACAGTCGCTGGATGACGGTATATTTCTTGGGATTGATAGTGGATTGGTTTTCTGTTGCTTTCTCCACAGTGGCTTATTGAGACACTGCCTCTAGTTAAATGGCCATTGAATTATCTTCCACCCATTGATAGATCTTATTTTTCATCCTACTGGGTTGCTCACAACCTGCTTCATTTGCAAGAACAATGTGTTGAGGTAGATGGTTTAGTTGCTGACCCTTTGACAGTAGCATTCATTCATACTTGTATATGCCCACACACAAATGTATATGTAATATGACTGGTTTAAAAAAAAACATTAAAAAAAAATTTGTAAATACCAGCAACCCGCCATTCCTGCCAACTACTTTAACAAGGAAAAGGCTTATATACACACACATTGGGAAGAATCAAAAAGATTGGATTTAAAGTGAACTTCAAAAAATGTGAGTTTTTTATGGAAAAAATTAAGTATCTCAAGTAGATTGTGGATAAAAACCAGATCTATGAAGAACTGAAGACATAAGAAATATACCTGCCCCAGACAACGTGGCAAAACTGCAATCATTTTTAGGTTTGGCGCAATACTATGCAGTATACTTTCCAAAGATGTATGAATTAACAGTACTGTTAAATGAATTGTTGAAAAAGGGGGTTAAATGGTGTTGGCCAAAGAGTGTAAAAAAAAAGCTTTAAAAACTGTTTACTAACTGATTTAGCATTGGTCCACTATGATCCAGAAAAAGAAATAGTTGTTGCTTCTGTTGCTAGTGAATATGGAATCAGAGCAGTGCTTCTTCATAAATACGAAGATGGTTCAACAAAACCAATTGCACACACTTTAAAGACTTTTTTGCCAGCAGAAAAGAATTACAGTCAGATTGAAAAGGAAAGCTTAGCAATCATTTTCACAGTCAAAAAATTCCATTGTTTGCACTACAAATTGACCATTTTTGGATCAAAGAAGGGTATTCCAGCTCATACTGCAAACCGATTACAGCAGTGGGGTGTAAAATTGTTGAATTTCCATTTTAAAATGGAGTACATCTCATCTAAAAATTTGGGTCATGCAGATGGACTATCAGGGTTGATTCCAAAACATAATAAAGTTTTGGAAGAAACTGTAATTGCAGCTTTAAAGGATGAACAAGAAATATCATGCTGTGTAATACTGTTCAGGAACTACCGATGATGCTGGGAGACATAAGAAAAGCAGCAGAAAATGATAATTTTATTAAAAATATGAAAATACAAGTCAGGATAAATGAAAGAAATACAAAGAGAATTAAATTTTCTCCTTATTCCATCTGTGAAGATACACTAATATATGCAGACAGGGTGGTGATGCCACAGGCATTACATAAAAAGATCTTAAAAGAACTTCATACGGATCACCCTGGCATATTTTGTATGAAATTCTGGCCTCAAATGGATACAGACATCGAAAATTTTGTGAAAAAATGCAGAGGATGTCAATTAGCTGCAAGAGCACCACCAGTTAAAATACAACCATGGCCAGAAACAGATATCCCCTGAACATGTCTACACGTTGATTATGCAGGACCACTTAACAGCTATTATTACCTGATCATTGTGGATAGTTTCTCGAAGTGTCCAGAAGTTTTTAAATACAAATACCCAACTTCTAGAAATACTATCAGTGCTTTAGATGAAGTTTGCAGCCGCTTCGGAGTTCCTCAGACATTGGTCAGTGATAACGGAACTGCATTCACAAGTGAAGAGTTCAAGTAATCAAATTTTTTTTACAATGTTACTCATTCAAGAATGATGTAATGAAATAACCTGGCACCCCCATGAGTGGCGGCACTATAGGTATAACCATGTATAAGTATCCATTAGGACAGTGAACAGGAGAGTCAATCTGTGATCTGCAAGAACTAGCAGCCTTCCGATAGCAGCATGCACACAACTGTACTGACTTGCAATGACCATGTGCATAACTATTACTTCCTTGCTTATTGTACTGGATTATACAATAAACCTGTTACTATTTATCTACAGTGTTTGTCCATTCTATATTCCTATTAGCACGGAATATAACAAAGAACAAAAAAGAAAAGCTTCATGATGGCAGTATAAGAATTGATACTTTAAATGTGCTTTGACCATAAATAATTAAGAATCTATTCTCAAAACCTGATGATAGACATTTTAAGAGTAATTTTCCCAGACTGACTCCCGTAAATTAGAAGGAATTGCACTGAGCAAGAAAAACAGCAGGAATTTATAAATCAGCCTTCTTAAAAATCTTGATTCAAAAACAAAAAAAAAACACATAACCCACACAGCAAGAATTAATAGATTACCTTTCAATATAATCATTAATATATATCAGATCTACATTCAATATAGCAGTTAGAGCTGTAAGGGAACAGATGAAACAAATTTATAGTAAAATAATACCCATTTGAAACAAATAGCAATAATAATAGAACCCCACCATTATTTACTTTATTCCAACTTTCTACAAAATAAAATGAAAATTGACTCTCATTTATTTGTATTTGCCAAAACTTCATTTAACATTCACAAAATCAGTTTATAAAATTCAATAAACCTTTTTAAAAGATTCATTGAATTTTCATCCCCATCATCAGTTTTGGGTTAAAATCTACTGTTCTATTGTCCCATTTGTTAGCATGCTTGTGTGTGTGTGCATCTGTGAGGATTTGGCACAAATGTTTAGAAATCATATATTTTGATGAAAAAGGTTTTGCCACTCTTTTTTTAAAGAGCACTGAAAAAAATACAGTTTATATAAATTTTCAGTAATACTTTCAGTAAACACATTTCAAAATGAGAAACCAACAAACAGAATTACAAAATGAATTTCCTTATTTATTTATGGTAAATAAAAAAAATCCTATCATTTGAAAACTGTCCACTACTATGAATTGAATTATTTCACTGTTGACGTTTGGTCAAAACTCCTTCATGCAAATGCAGCTGTCTTTAAATGTACGTAACCTGCTACCTTCAAGGCTACTCTTTTTTTTTTTTTTTTTTTTTTTTTTTTTTGTTTTAATTCTTCTATTTTCTTGAAGATAGCCCTTTCTTTTTTATGCTCATCCATATTTTTACTTTTCACCAAGATATCATCTAGATAAGCAATGGCAAATTCTAACCCTGCAAGCATTGTATCCATGATTTGTTGAAAAAGTGACAGTGCAACTTTTAAACCAAAAGGAAGTTGGTTTAGTTTGAATAATCCTTTATGTGTGTTGTCAGATACTTGGAACACTCTTCGTTAACTTTGACTTGCAAGTATGCATCTGACAAATCTATTTTAGAGTATATTTTACCCCCATTTAATTTTGAGAAAATGTCCTAAGGTGAGGGAAGCAGGTAATTGTGGTCTTTTAGACAGTTGTTTAAACCTGTTGAAAAATCTGCACATACTCTAATTCTATTTGTCTGTTTAACATACACAGTAGGTGATGCCTAATCTGAGTGATACACTCTCAAAATAACACCTAATTTTTCCAATCTTTCTAATTCTTTGTTAATAGAATCTAATGAAAATGGAACGTTCCTTTTAGGTCTGAAAATTGGTGTAACATTTTCTTTTATTTCAAATTTCACCTCTGTTTTCAAACACATACCCAATCCTTCAGAGAAAACTCTGGGAAATTCATCCTTCAAATCATGAATTTTTCAGTCTGTTTTAATTTTTTCTTTTTCCAGGCATTCACCTGATTACAAAAAGAATTTACAGGCAATTTCCATAAATTAAATAGCATGATCCAATCTATGTATGTAGACTTTTGACCTGAAAGTCTCATCACAAAACGAAACGTTACACTTAAGTTCACCCTTAAATTTGAGTATTTTTCCTGCAATACTTCTGGCAATTTTGTTTGTGTCAGTTAACTTAGGTCGACCCATTTTCCTCCATGTCTGTTCATCAATTATATTAATATCGGAACCTGAATCCAAAAGAAATGTTACCATATGTCCATTTATATGTGCATCGACATACTTTTGTTTCTCGCCATTCCCCAATTCATTTTGGAGAGAATCGGATTCACTTTTTTTACTTGTCTTTTTCTTTCTTTTATAGCATTGGGACCCTTTATGTCTCTTATGGCCACATTCAAAATATACCTTGTTTTTGTACCAGCAATTATTTTTTGTGTGATTAAATCCTCCACAACATTCACATTTCTTTTTGTTCTTCATGTTTGGGACCTTTTTTTGCTTTTACACTCTGAACTTTGAACACGTTTTTTTCCTTTTTCCTTTTTCCGAGTATTATCTCTTTTTACATTAATCAGATGCTGACACTCTTCAGTAACTTTTTAAATCCCATCATCTTTTTCACTTATAGTAAGAATCCATGACCTGATATCCTTGTCCTTGGGAGCTGTTAGTCCCTGAACAAATTTGCGGCATTTGAATAAATCTTTTGAAATCTTGTTGATTTTGAAAAGTTCACATGAGTTAACCGTCCCATCTTATATGAGGTGGTGGCTCCAATATTTTTTACTTAGAACCAGAAAGCATTAAATGAAAAAGCAATGAGAATAGGTTTATATATATATATATATATATATATATATATATATATATATATAAAACAAACATCTCTCTGTTGATTAGTTGACTTTATGGGCATTTTCAATTTTTTTTTTTTTTTTTTTTCTATTCAGCTCAATCTTTTTAATGAGCCCATATAACCGAGCTAATAATTCAAATTCTGATGAACAGTGCACAAAGCAGAATTAGACTAGAAATAAGACAAGAGCGGTATGGATCTGTCAAGGACACTGAAACAAGAAATGTTATATTTATGATCAGAATGATGAGACAGCAAGACAAATTCAGAAGGATGTACACTTAGGTTTTATAGATTATGCAAAAGCATTTGATAAGTTATATCACAAAGATCTATTTAAACTGTCAGGAAAATGATCTATTTCAGAAGGATATTAGAATAATCCCAAACTTACATTAGGAACAAACTGCTAGCATATGGATCAAAAATGAATTGAGTAGGTACACAAAAATAGAAAGGTGCACAAGACCAGGATATGCCTTCATACCGGATTTATTTAACTTTTACAGTGAAGCTATCCTAAGAGAGCTGGATAGCCTACTGAAATTTATTATTTGTTGGGACAATTTTAACAATATAAGATAAGCAGATTACACTGATAGTGGCAGACAGGGGAAAACTACAGAATCTCCTAGATAAGGCAGTAAAGGAAAGCAAGAAGAAAGGAATAACCATCAATTGTAAGAAAACAGAATATATGGTTTTGGGCAAGAGAGAAATCCCAAGATGTGAACTACAAATTTCAGTTGTCAATATCAAACAAGTTCAGATGTTTATATATATCCAAAGTGTTTCAACAGAGGATGCAAAATGTAAAATTGAAATCTGAATGTGCATTGGAATAGCAAAAGATACCTTCCAAAAGCTAAGCAAAGTATTGAGAAAAAGCAATATTTCATTAAAAATAAACTGAACTACTATGTAATATCAATCCTCTTGTATAGCAGTAAATACTCATAGATGAATAGAAAATTGGGAGTAATAGAAATGTGGTTCTTGAAAAGGATGTTGAGAATATCATGGACTTAACATGTAATGACAGTTTTAAGAAGAATGGAAACAAAAAGGACACTTCTAGTTAGAATCAGAAAGAGTTGAAATTTCTTGGACACATTATGAGGAAGGAGGGTTTGGAAAATTTGACACTCATGGGACATATCAAAGGTAAAAGCCCAAAGCCTTCCTATATCCCTATCTACTTGGTGAGTTTGTGTGACTGGATGGTTGAATGGTAGGTAGGAGACTTGGCAAAGGAATAAACCTTGTTAAGGGATAAGAGGTTGTGGAGAATCATGATTGCCCATATCCTGAAAGGACACAGTACATAGATTAATGAGATGATAGTATCTTAGAAACTGATGCTATTGAACATCAATCCTGTATATAAAGTATTTAAAATGAACCTACAAAAGACAATGTTTACTAAAGAAAACCAAAGAATATTCTCCCTGTTCTCATTGAAACCCTCTTGGGTTAAGAAAACTTCTAAATCTTTTTCATTATGTGACTTTTGTTGGCCTGCATTGCACCATATTTTTTTTTTTTTTCATCTTTTCATCTTTTCACCTTTGAGTGTGTGAGCTTGTATCCATGCGTCATTGGATGTGTACAGGTTATTTTTTTACTTTGTCTGGCAGTCCTCTTTCTTTGAGATATGTGATGTAGCTCACATGATTTTCTTGTGATGCAAGTTTAAATTCTTGTTCTGTCATGTGCAACATTTTTTTTTTTTTTTTTTGCTTCATTTCAAAGAAAACCTGAGGTACAAGAAAGAAACAAACACAGGAAGACTTTTTTTACTTACTGTTGAAGGGAGTCTGCTTAATTATAGTTTGTCTGAAATATTTTACTTGTCAGGAGGGTACTGGTGGGGGATTTTTTTTTTTTTTTTTTTTTTTTTTGAGTGGAGTGGAGGTATCTTGTTAGGTTTTAAAATATTGTTGTTTGAGGATGTAATTTGCATGTGAGAGATAAACCCACCGACCTATCATTTTGTACATGATTATATGGCATTTTATGTTGATATTTATTGCAAATAGTTTTCCACTAGGGTTGTATGAAACACTCAACCATTGGGTAAAAATTTAAACTTTGTTTTTTTTTTTTTTTTTTTTTTTTTTTGTTTTTTTTTTTTGTTTTTTTTTTTGTTTTGTTTTTTTTTTGTTTTGTTTTTTTTTTGTTTTGTTTTTTTTTTGTTTTGTTTTTTTTTGTTTTGTTTTTTTTTGTTTTGTTTTTTTTTTGTTTTGTTTTTTTTTTTTGTTTTTTTTTTTTTTTAATATTTGACTACATTAATGAAGATCCAAGGAAGATTATGAGGTTAATAACTCATTTACAGAATGTGCTGAGATCTTGATTTAAACGTGCGCATATATATATATATATATATATATATATATATAGCATCAATCAGCTAAGTGACAAACTTTTAAACATGTATATCACTTTACCTGAAGTAAGGCAATAAGGCCACTAAGATGCAAGGGGTTATTGAGTGAGAGAATATGAGAAAAAAAGAACATTAAGGAGAGAACAATAAAAGAACTGGAATTAAAACAGAAGATAAGGATTGACATTGCATTTAATTTTTTGAAGATCAAAGTTGGCTGGAAGAGTTTCACTGGTGAAAAGTGAAAGAAAATAACTATTAGCAAAGAACTTTTCATTACATTTAGCCAATTTGATTATAAAATGATGAGACCTTGTTCCCAATCTGGTACTGCACTTAAATTCATAAAGTCTAGGTACCATAGTGCATCAGGAAAATTACTATGAAAGTATTTATAGAAAAGGCATAGGCAAGCTACATTACAGTGGTAGGAGAGTAACTGAAGCTGGGATGCCAGGTCTCAACCAGTAACATTGCAGATTCTGCTTCAGATTTTATCAAGAATCTCTAAATACATAGCAGTAGAACCAGACAATATGTGGCAGTAATATTCTAATCATGGACATATGGTAGATTTATAAATATATAAGATAGATTCTGGAGAAGAAAATTATCTAGCACAACACAGTAAACAAACTTTCCTAGCAGCAGACCTAGCAATTGATTCAATATAATCTTTCCATGTCAGCAGAAAACGTTAGCCAGAGAAGGCACAATGAGCCACTCTCCTGGAGGCTAGCATCAGCCATGCTGATGGAAGGCAGAAAGGGGGTCTCTTGGATGATTAATAGAAAGCAGTTTTGTTTTGAAGGCATTAAATTTAACAAGCCATTCTTTTCCCCAGTTAACAGCAGATTTTAGCTCACTTTTGAGATCAACTGCCAATTTGACCTTATCAAACCAATCAGATTTACTATTAAGACAAGAGTAATAGTTCTGTCATCAGGAAGGTTATTGATGAAAATTAGGAACAACATAATTTCAAGGATAGAGCCTTGCAGGGGACAATTGCTTTAATTTAAAAAAAAATCTAGAAGAGTGGCCATTTAGGACAGCTTTCATTTCACAATTTGATCCAGAAATATCATAACCTTTCAACTTGTGAAGAAGACTGGTATGCCAAACCCTGTCAAATGCCTTAGAGATGTCCAAAGAAACAGCATGAGCTTCACCATTCTTATTTAAAACCTGACAGAATCTTTCAGCAATATTTGTTAATATACTACCGGTTAACCTAGAGAAGTGAAACCCATATTGCTTATCTGAAAGAAAAACCTGTGAGGTGAAATGATTTAACCAGTTCAAAGTTGATTAGGACTGCTAGTACTTTGTCAATAAGAGGTACTCTAAGAAAGAAAAAACCTACAAGGATTTATTATTGCTGGATGTAACCTTAACAACATACACTATGTAGATGACACTTTGCTAATGGCAGATTCAGAAGAAAAACTCAAAGAACTGTTCAACAAGCTAGTTGAAGAAAACAAGAGGAATTAACCTTTAATTGTAAGACAGAATGTTTGGTTGTTAGCAAAAGAGATAACCCAAAGTGCAAATAAGGTACTGGGATCTAAAAATGAAACAGATGTGGAAATGTATTTATTTGGATAGTAACAGATGATGGGAATATACAACACAAATATGGTAATGGTGAAAGTTGCCTTTTAGGAGCAGGAATTAGAAATGTCCTTAACCCTGAGTTAGTCATATTGGATTTCTTAAAATGGATAGTCTCCTGGCATCTGCCTCCCATGATAACTGAGCTACAACTGTACTACATTGTGTTACATACCCTCATTGAATCAGGAAAGTATTGGGAGGGAACTTGCCGACTAGGAATTATGAGTACTTTAAAAATTTTGGGTAACAAAACACCCCCATGTGACTAATGTTGGGTTAAGGTAGGTACCTCCACAAGATTGTTAAAAAAAGAGCATAACATGATGAAAAAGATGCCAAATTTGATGAAAACAAAATTTTATCATCTAAATGCTTATGTTATTATTAAGAGGAAAGATCAAAGTTTATTTTAATTATTTCTTAAAATTTTTCCTTTTTAGAACATTCTAAATTTTGATTTAAAAAAAAAACAAACAAAAAAAACCTTGTTTCTCTTTGTATCACCGGAACTAGTAAAATAACATAACATTTTTAGCACGTTTTTTTTTTTTTTTTTTTTTTTTTGTATGACACGCTTTTATTTTTACAAGATTTTCCAAATTAATGTAATTGTTGGATGTTACTGAAACTTTCAGAAACTATTCACAGATGATTGAAATTATTATAAATGTTTTTTTATTAAAGTCATGGCAGAAATATTTTCTTTTATATTTATTACCCCCCATAACTAATTTTATGAAAACGCTAGAAATTCGATCGTGTTAGGTTTAGTGATTACAATAGTTAAAAGCACAAGGCTTTGAAGAATGCAAATCATGTTTTTTTTTTTTATTTTTTTAATTGGACCCCCCTATCTGAAAATCAGTTCTGAATTTTAACATACAAAACTCAGTAAAACAAATATATTTAATTTCAAATGCTTTTATTTGCTTTTAATTGTTTTTATGAATATGGACAATATTTTCTGAAAGCAAAAAAAAATTTTCGATGGAAAATGATTTTTTAATACAATTATTTTTTATTTCTTTAATTATAATAGATTTTTACATTTAAGTTGTTAAAATATTATAAAATTAGTTAAAAGCCGGATCGGGTTTCCTAAGTTTCCTTATGAGATAGATCTTTTTTTTAGTGCATTGTAAATTGTATCATTTTGACCTATCAGAAGATCAGCAGTAATTAAGAAATGTAATTTTGTGTTTATAATTGGGCTGTAAGTATAAGTACTTATAAAGTACGGAAGACCAACCAGAATACAATTAAGTTGCTTCATTTGAGTTAAGCATTGTTCTCCACTGTTAAGGCCTTTACTTTTGTGAAACACATGTGGTGAAGGTAATTTGATTTTTCAATTTCAACTGAGAAGGGTACCTACAAGTATCAATATCATCTTATGAAATTTATATGATCTTATTTTTATATTAATCTCAGTTATGGCATTTTTCCATAAATGAAATATAAAAATTAATAATAAAATGAATGGAAATACAAATAACACAGTAAAATGTAATAAATGTACATAAAATTATCGTATTTTATGTACACTTCTGATAAAATTTCATAAGAAAGGTACCTATAAATTAATTAGATACCTTTCTCATGAAATTTAATCTCACTCTTAACAGTCTTATTTTAATTTCTTTATAATATATTTTCCATTAAGCATCGTAAACGTAAAGGTGAAATCTAAGTACAAAAAAGAAATTAGAGCACTGAAAGTTTTCCTTCAAAATAACGAGGTAAATAATTTGTTAACTGAAATGTAAATAATTTCACTTTTCTCCTTCCGTAGAACAAATTATCCTCTCGGAATCTGTCAATATGTCATTCATCACCTGTCAAGTGAGGCAAAAGTTTATGACTGCTTTGTTTTATTTTCAAATTACATCTTTTCTATGCAGAAGTTAAGTTTGTTTCAAAATATTTTAAATAAACATAATTTCTGATTTTCTTAAAATAAGTTTTGAAAAATGATAATTGATATTTAAAAGAATTTCAAAGTGAGATTTTCATTTTGTTTATAAAATGGAAAAAATGGTTGCCATCTGTCAATTTTGCTGACTCAAAAAAACAAGATTTTTAATGAAAATTTTGGACGTACTAGGAACGATTTAAAAAAAAAATGTTAAAAAAAAAAAACCTCAAAATACTTTGATCTTTCCTCTCAATAATAACATGAACATTTAGATAAAATTGTTTTCATCCAGTTTGGTGTCTTTTTCATCATGCTCTTTTTTTTTTTTTTTTTTTTTTTTTTTTTTTTTAAGAGATCTCGTGGAGTTACAATGTCAAACAATTTCCTTATGAATAAAGAAAAGACTTGACAGATGTGGTTCTACTTGAGGAGGTAGAATAAATGAGTGACAGAGCAAATATCTCAAGATAAATATGGGTCCAAAAAAATAAAATGTAAGATTTGTTGAATGCATCAAGAAACAGGAAGCTGTGGAGAGCTATATCCTTCATTCCAAAAGGGCATGGTGTGGACATGAGAGATGTGGTCTAAACTGAGCAAAGTAATTCATGCTAATACTGCAGAGGTAGTTACCTTGTTTAATAAATTCTTCTTAGCCTTTCTAATTTTATGTTTACTTAATGCTATTTTTGATAAATTGTTTCAAGGTGTCTGTAATATTTGATGTCCTACTTGATCAAGTGTCTTGAAAAATGGGAGTTAAGTATTTACTTAAAATTTTTGAGTAATGCTATCAAAAATAATCAGTAACTATAATTTAAGCATTTTATTATTTTCTATTTTCTAAATTTTTATTAAAAATTAGTGAGATTCTTGAATCAGTCTCAAAAAAATAAATAAAAGTTAGGATTGTTCTTGTAAAGCTTTAGGGCAGGGTTTTTTTTCCTGGTTGGCTGCACTCTGTATATGTGAATGTCATTGTGTTTTACTTAGATATATTTGTTTCATTAAAAACTTTTTTTTCTGGAAGCAGCAGCAATAACAGCTGCTGGTCATTATGTAGATTTTACTCTATTGAAATCTTTTGAAATGTATAAGCTCATCTTCCTTTTGAAACAACCATGTCATTGGTAATGGTTTCATGCTAATAAATGAGACCAACTATTTATTTAATGAACTAGCCATCCGCAATGAGTTGGTTTCTCAAAACTTAACAATTCATCAAATGAGACACATGCTTTTCTAAACTGAAAAAAGTGGATTTTATTTTTCTTGAATTTTTTTCTTGTTTCAGTATATCACCTTACCTTTGTATAATTTTCATAATTTCCCTGCAGCTTAGGATTTTTTTCTTCTTTTTTTTCACAACATAATTTAAGAGTAAATGAATGAATGGAATAGCATTTGACAATGAATGCACTCCTTACTTTTAAAAATTACGGCAGACCTATTTCACTTGCCCTTATTATCAATATCATCACCATATCCTCATTATTGTTATGATTGTCCATTTAGCCAAGATGACTTAAGCCTATACCCTATTAAGTAATTGTCTGCTATTATGCTGGGTTGGATTTTTTTGTTTTTAAAATCATGATTCCAGCTATTGATGTAAGTGAATCTGGGCTGTCATTAATAGCATTGGCCAATTGAAGGCCTTGTTAATTACGAACAAATGGAATGCAAAAGAGCTTGGCATAAGCAATGAATGCATTAACAGCTAAAGATCACCAAGTTTGTCCGTCCAAATATGGCTGCTGTGAAAAAAAGTTGGCTACATCAACTTCGACAGAAACGGACTGATCAGGATATTTACCTGGATCGTTATAGAAAACAATATTTTGCTTTTTGTACCGATGAAGCTCTTCATTTGCTCTACACAAAGGTAATGCCAATGACTTTTGATTACCCCCACCCCAAATAAACTCAGCATCGTTTTTAATTTCTCTAATACTCGAAGAAATGTTTTTTAAATTAGGAGTCTTCCTTCAATTTTGCTGGAAATTAAACATTTTATCAGAGCAGTCTTATTAATATTTATATATATGTGGATTAAATCTCTGATAAAATGTTAATTTCAGCAAATTGAAGGAAGATCCTAATTTAAAAACATTTTGGGGATAATAAAATTTCAAAACAAAAAATTCATAGCAGTATTTTTGCTGAGATTATCCTGTATTTTTCAGGAAATGTTTGTAAATCTACTTATTGTTAAAATGCTGTCTGGAGATTTCCTTGTGCATGGTAGTGTAAATAGCGACGTAGATATCATTATTAAAAATTTTTTTTCCGTACAGACATTGAATTTTATTTCAATAAAAAATATTAAAGTAGAAAAATCTACTTTATTGTTAAATATCTTCAAACAAATGTCTAAAATGAGAATTTCAATGTAGCAACAAATAACAAGATTGAAATTCTGGGAAAAGTGTGAGTTATTTTGAATATTGTGTTTTGTTGGGCACTTCTTATATAGTTGAGGCTTGCAGACTTTGTCATTGTAACTCTAAAAATTTCCTTTTGCTTTGCTTATTTGTTAAAGTTATTTGTAAACTTTCTAGTTTGTTCTCTTAGTATTTTGCACCTTTGGCTTGTCTAACCTAAAATAAAGTTGCTATTGTTTGTTACTGGCTTCTTCATCAAAAATGAACGTTTCTTTTACCTGAAGTATGTTTTGCTAGTCTAATTTTTAAGATCCTTGCTGCATGTTGATCTTATTTTCCCTTCCTAAAGTAACCAAATTCTTGAAGTAGATGATAGTTATTATACAGAAATTTGTGTGTGTACAAAGAATATCAAGTTCATTTTCATTCTATAATTTCATTATTCATGGAGAAATTACTCAAAGGGATTTTTTTTCTTCCAGTGCAATCTCAATGGAGATCAGTTTTTAATTTATGGGATTTTGTATGATGTATATTGAGTTGTCACAAAATGTATTTGTTTAATAGTGTAAATATTTAAAAAAAAATATATTAGTAAAGTGTACACTTGAATATATTTTATGGATAATTATTCCTTAGAATAGGTACCTCCACTAATTTGGTATATGTAAGGTTTAAAATGAATTTTTAAAAATGAAATTCTTTTTTGAAGCTTTCATTTTAGCTTTAATTGAAGGGTAAAGGATTTAAAATTTGCTAAACAAAATACTCTGTAGTGTATTTCAAACAAAAATTATATTAATCAGAATTTTTCTTTTTTTTTTTCTTTCCGTAAAATTGATAAAATTGGCCATTTAGACACATTTGTAAACGAGTTAATTTGTGGTTTTAAAAATCTTTCAAAAATAAAATGTATATTTCTGAAACCTTATTAGTAAATTTAAAGTTAAATTAATCTGATTTGAAACACATTACTTATAGCATAAAATAATTAAATAATAAAAAAAATATTATAAAACAAACATTTCTTAACTACAGGGTCTCATTTTTGTACGTGTTAATCTATTAATTGACAGCTGACTGCCAAACATACTCATAGTTGAGTATGGTGGAGCAAACGATAAAGTTTATATGAGTGTTTTTTTCTGTAAGTGGGGACAACCCTTAAAACACATGACTTTTTAATGATGATATTAGGTTTGAATGTCCGTACTTAGAAATTCTGCACATATAAAAACAAATAAAAATTCTTTTAAAAATATTTGGGGTTGTCAGATTGTAATAAGCTTTGCAATATATGATTAGTAAATATAGTTTTATTTAATAACAATATTTACTAGGAGTTACTCCATTGAAACTGAATTTAAAAAGATTTTTAAAAAAATTATTCAATTTAAAATTGTAAAAAAATGAGAAATCTTGTAAAAATTCACTTTTCATCAAAAAAATTTTTTCTTCAAACAATATTTTCTTATATATATATATATATATATATATATATATATATAAAAGCAATTAAAAACTTCTCTAATTAAATAATATGTTAGTTTTATTGGATTGTTTTTATTTTTCAATTCAGAACAGATTTTCAGTAAGATGGGGTCTGATTTTGCAAAAACATTTGGTAATTTAAGTTCTTCAAAGAATTCTGCTTTTAACTAATATAGTCACGAAAAAATTATGTTGATTTTTCTCAAGTTTTCATAAAATTAAGTTGGTGAAACACTTGTGGTAGGGGGAATTTACTAGGATTTTCTAATAAAAAAAATTTCAGTCCTTTGTGAATAAGTCCTGAAAAATAAAGTTGTGAAAAAGATATTAAAATCAGACAATTATTTAATTTTTGCAAGAATTTCCAAATTAACGTATCCAACACTGCAAAGAGGCTAAAATTCCCTATGCTAAAAATTAGGACATCACTGACACAAGAAAAACAAGTTTTCAAATATTCTAGAAAAATTTCATTAAATATTCAAAAAATACTTTGATTCTTCCTCTTAATAATAACAAAGATTTTGATGATAAAACTATATTTTCATTAGGTTTGGAGCATGTTTTCATCATGGTATGTTGATTTTTTTTTTTTCTTTTAGTAATTTCATGGAGATATCTACTTAAGAGTAAATCAAATATTATAGTGTAGGTTTCTATAAAACATTGATAGGTCCATAGGCAGTAAAAAAAAGTGAAAATAATCAGTACATTTTGTAGAAATGTAGGAAGAATTAAGCACACTTTATGTAAGTAAGAATTTCCTGTATTACTTGTGACTTTTCAATGTACTTTGACAATAATTGTCAAATATTTATACTTGATTCATTTACAATGTATTAAGATTTAATGTGTACAAATTTATCATTTATAAATCACATCAAAATACATAAGTAACCAATATTATTAATGTTAAGATACTAGTTCCTCATGTAAGTAATTTGGAGATCTTGAGAGAGATAGTGTGTGTGTGTGTGTGTGTGTGTATATATATATATATAATATATAATATATATATATATATATATATATATATATAATATCCAGGTAAAATGAGGACAAATGGAGTATACTTCCACTGCCCATAACATTTAATTTAAGACTGCTCAATGTATAGTAGAGCTAAATATTATTTATTTTGGGATATGAAAATAAAAACATGTTAAAAAATCACTACACAATTACAATTATGTTACAGCACTACAAATGTGTCTCCTTGGGCAATATTAAACTACTTGTGAGTGAAATAATCATTCACTTGCCAGTTGTTTAACATTGACTGAGGAGACATATTTGTAATGTTGAAACATAATTGTAATTGTGTAGCTCTTTTATTTTTTATTTTTTTTAAATGTTTCTGTTTTTAATATATATATATATATATATATATATATATATGAGATTTTAATGCTTATCCTGAACTAATATTTGTTGATAATGCATTAAACATTAATATGAAGCTCAAATATTGTAGATGTTTTTTTTTTTTTTTAAATTATGTATTTTTTTACCATTTTCATAATTGTTATTTAGTCAAACGTAGTTGAAAATAACTGTAATTGTATTTTTGTTTGGTCATTATTGAAACCCATTCAATAGAGTTAATTCTGTTGAAATATTTTTCTACATAGTCAATTTGAAACTGCAGTTTGAAATTTGTCAGAAGTTTAAGTTCTGATTTTGTAATCTTAAAATGACATTTTGAGACTGTTTAGTCTTTTTTTTCCTAAAATTAAGATTTCCTGTTGAAAGAAAATTGTTAATGTCCAATTCAAAATGAAGTGAATTAGTGAAAAGTACTTATTTTTAAAGACATTATTTTCTGATATTAAAAGAAATGTAGTGGAGTCCATTGCTATGTTTTTTACTACTTCTTCAGGTCTCTAAAAAGTTGGCTTTACATCAATAAATTACTAGAGTAATCAACTTCTTTCCTTAAAATATCACTAAATTATTGGGGCAAAATTTTCAAGGGTTGTTTCAATCAAGATTTATAATTTGTATGCAACTTTAAATTTTGAGTGACTGAAAGCTATTTATTAATTATAAACATTGTGCCTTTGATTGCTAATTTTGTAGAAATATAGGAAGAATTAAGTTATTAGGAATATTTAAGGAAAAATTAAATTACATTGTTACACATCCCAGTAATTTTTCCACGCCTTTTTTCTTTTTCTTTTTCCTTAGCAGATTTCTTCAAATACTCGCCTTAATTTTCTAAATTTTTTTTATTTTAACTTTTATTCCTTTTTAAATGGATAAAAACATAGTTGGGCTTTAATAAAGAAGTAAAATGAAATAGTAATAACATTAAAATATAAAAATATTTAACTCTATTAGAATTTTAATGTATGTTTTAATTAATTTAGGCATTTTATTTTTTTATTTTTGGGGGCAGGTAGGATGATTCCAATTTTTCTTCTGACAAAATTTCATCATTTTAGTTGGTATCAGTAAATTTCAAAAATATTAAATTCTTGCACTATATTGAATGACTTGTTTTATTTTTCTGTCTATAGAAAATATTAGGATGAGGTATTATGATTCTTTTCTATGAAAGAAATGCCAAAAACTCAATTCGCAGGTACTATCTCACAAATCATAATGCACGCAACCAGTCAGAAAAATAACTCACTCCCCGACAAATGCAGTAGCTAAAATGCTCCAAATTCGTCTTCCTTATTTGAGAACACCAACTGCTTTTATCGATTGAGCATTTTTTCCATTTGTTGACAGCTGGGAGAGGATGTTCAGTATTTTGCATATCAAAATACTTTTATAGCGACTCCTGCGACGGACTTGTTTTTTATTTCAAATATTCTATCTTCAGCATGTCATGTGGAATACGTGCCCTTTTGTTTGGTAAGTAATTTTCTTTTTCGCCACATTTTCCATTGTAGAATACACGTGATGTGTTGTCGCTTGGTTTGACGAGGTAAGTCACTGTTTTCTTCACTATACTCCCGCTGATCTCACTATCACAAATCAAACAGCTTGGAGCAGCTCTTTATCCTGGTGCTTCGTCATAATGGAACTATCTCCCTTACGCGTGTCAGAGAGTCGTCTCCTGAGGAGTCATCAGACATATCTCGAGTTTCCGGAAGTTCTGTGTCTGTGGAAGTATCGGATTCGAGGTCTTAATTATCCGCTCACTGTCAGACGATGAATCATCATTGGATTTGCTCGGCGATGTATCAGAATCAATGAAAAGGCGAAGATCTTTTACATGCCGTGGCATCCTGTCAACTAGTATTGTTTGTAGACTTACAATGTCTGTCATGCGACCCACTTGATACCTGGAGGTACACTGGCCATGGGGAGCTTTCACACATACTCTGTTCCCAACTTTGTATATATTGTGATACTTACAACGACCAGGTGGTAATGTTGTAGTAATTTCCTTTACTTTCAGTTGGTAACAGTGAATTATATTGGCAGGCGCATTAGTCAACAATATATCATCCTTCGGCGTGATATTATGCCAGTATACTGCCTCCATTATCAAACACTGCTTTCTTGCTACAATTTGTTTTATGCTCCAATGAGATCTTTCCACTATACCGTTTCCTGCAGGAACATAGGTGCAGCGAAAACGAAGTTGGACTCCCCAGTCATCCAAGAAATCTTTAAAGGACTTACTGCGAAATGCAGTGTCATTGTCAATTGGGATTTCTGATGGTGGGCCTTGTTCAAAAAAATACTTTCTAACTGCCGAATGATGCTTCTTGAGTCTTGTTGAAGCAGGCGTCACCATATCGCAAATCTACTAGGGCCGCAATTAATTAACATAAGGTAGTGTTGCCCACTGTAATGTGTAATGTCCATTCCTAAGTGGGTCCAGATTTCAGTCACACTTAGGTTGCCACAAGGCCAATTACTTGAGGCTGGGTCAATTGACTGGCTTGATGGCCACAGGGTAAACTCGTCTCACAAAATACAGTGTTTGCCTGACGCCAAGATGTCCACTCTGGCAATGTATGGCATGTATCTGATCAGTAGAGGTTTCGTTCACCATGGAAGCGCATATCGAGTGTGTTGGTTTGGTTTCCTTCTTTATCATCTCATACCATTGTTGCGGTACTCTGGTGAGCTTATCCGCTCGATTCTCACTTGATGTTACTAAACTTATTGTGATCAATAAGTTATACTCTTGAATCAGCTTTTCAAGAGTACTCAAATGCCTCTGGATCAGCATCTCACTTGCCGCCTTAGTTCGTATTCTGGCTTTGGCAGTGAGCATGTTTGATACCCACTGTTGCACACATGCGAAATCCATGAAGAGGTGTAGCTCCGTTGCACCCCACTGTAATGCTAAATTGACGCCCTTCAGAATAGCATCCAATTCTAACAAATTGATATGTTGGGCATCCTTCACAGGTTGCAGCCAACATGTGTCTTCTACAATGTTTCCGTCAACCTCCAATGAAACCCCTGTGGTGAGAGAACTTGCATCCACCCATACCTCATGACTCTATCCGCTTGTGCACCACATACCGTGTGCAGGGTAATTCTGGCGTATTCTTTCCGCTATGTCCTCAATCATGTTCTTAAGGGGAGTATGTGTCACTTCGTTGTCCCAATCAGACGTGATCGATAATGCCCTGCATTTTACAAATGATGCAGCAACACGAAGCCACCCACACACAGGAACGTGGCCCACCACTTTTCCACACCACGAGAAGACGTTACATTGTGTCAGGACCTCAGGGACTGATGGAATGCCATTTTCACGTTTCCACTTAAGTGTGTTTTTATCTTCTGCAACATGCAAACCCAGCACACATGTGTCGTCCCATAACTGCTCCAGATCGTTGCAGGTCAAATCAAATGCAGCCAAGTGCTCTTTCACGCAAGCTGCTGAAATCATGCTCTCGTCAACATAAATATCATCAATATATGATGAGGTTGCCCATCGAACTGACTCATCTTTTGCCAACGCGGCTTCTACAATGGCCTTCATTATGGCTGGTGCAACATTCAACCCGAAACCCATTCAGGCCAAGCAATATCTTCGCCCCTTGAAGATTACAGTTTGAAAGGGCCAAAGTGACTTATGGATATGTACTTGTAAATAGGCCTGCCATAGGTCAAGGATAGTGACATCCAGTCTTTTTTTACGCCACTCCCTCAGTTTCTGTGCGCACATGTCAGCATTGGCTGCGTGCATATTGAGACACTCATTCAGCTCTCATTAGTCTAATACTGGCCGCACTTTATTTTTGTTTTTCTGCACCACCGCCATCAACGGAATTAAACCTTTTGGAGGACCGAGTTCTTTTTCAGGATAAGGCTGCAACCAACAGTTATCAAGCCAGGTCTACAGCTCATGGTCGTATTCCTCCTTGACTGCTGTTGGTATTGGGTACTCAGGTATCCGATTTCTCAAACTCTCCGGTGATCGACAATCAGACCACTTCCATGATGCTACCCATATCTTCCAGTTTGGGTCGAATTCGGCACAGAAATCAGGTTCTTCTATTTTAATAGCGGTGTAACAGACTATCCCACACTTGGGAAACCATACATCGCCACACTGTGTTATTTGGAGTCCATCCAACTTTTTAATGGTGTTGAATTCGAGCAACAAGTCAAAATCCAGTAGCTCTCTATCCACTACCAAGACATTGATTTTGAGGGGGTTTGCGTTGTCCACGTCAAGCTTAATACTTCCAACTCCGCAACATTTGAGAGTATTTCCATTTACGGTGAGTACGTTCACCTCCGTCTCCCACCAGGATTGACAGGTTGACTTACTCACGAGTGTCTGTGAGCAGCCAGTGTCCACCAGTGCCACTCTCTTAATTCTATTCATGTAAATACCCAAGATGGGTAGTGCTTCATTCATAACTTGCTTAGAGAAGAGACCAGTGCTGGCATCTTGTCCCCTTCTTTTCTCTGGACACAATGAAGCAATGTGGCCTACTTCTTGACACCAGAAGCAACGCATTGCTGTGTGTAACCTGCATGGCTGACAAGCATCTTCTCGTCGAACCGGGCAGTCCCTGGCAAGGTGATTCCACCCAGAGCATCAATAACATCATATACTCTCCCGATGTTTAACATTTGGATGTTTATCAGCTCTGCCTGATGAAATGGTAGCCGCAACCATTTCCTCAGTTGCAATTTGATCTTTCATTATGGCCCGAGCTCGGTCCAACAGTTGGTGTGTATTCATGTCTTCCATCCTGGAAGATGCGTGTAGTATTGAGCTGGTAACCCTGCTATGAACCCACATGCTAATTCTTGCTCTGACATCCTACCAAATAAACCAGCTAGCTTCTTCAAGTTGGCTAGAAACACATCAATGGACTCGTCTGGGCGCACTCAGCGTTCCACGAATTGCTCGTAAGCCAAGAAACAATCCGGTGCAAAGGCAATCTGCAGAGCTCATTTTATCTGCTCGACATCTGATTTTTGTTCTGAGTTTAACTGCTGGTAAACAGCAAATGCTCCACCCGTCAACCTCAAAGGAAGAACATCTTCAAACTTTTTAATTCCACACAAGTTACAAACAAGTTCTGCCTTCTCAATCCATTCAGTAACTGCTTGTCCGGTCACTGAACCATCAACCCCTGGTATCAACTTGATGTCAAATGTCTTGTTCGTCATAGTGCTGAAATAGCTTGTAAGCGATCTGGGATTGCAAAGGAAGTGTTTGTCGCAGATTATTTCCACATCGCAGAGAATAGATCACTAAATTCAGACTTGAACATCGGGGGCAGAAAGAAATGTCGAAAACTCGATTTGCAGGTACTATCTCACAAATCACAATGCATGCAACGAGTAAGAAAAATAACACATTCCCCAACAAATGCGGTAGCTAAAATGCTCCAAATTCGTCCTCTCGATTCGAGGAAACCAACTGCCTTTATCGGCTGAGCATTTTTTCCATTTGTCGACAGCTGGAAGAGGATGTTCAGTATTTTGCATATCAAAATACTTTTATAGCAACTCCTGCAACAGACTTGTTTTTTTAATTCGAATATTCCATCTTCAGCATGCCATGTGGAATACGTGCCCTTTTGTTTGGTAAGTAATTTTCTTTTTTGCCACGTTTTCCGTTGTAGAATACATGCAACGTGCTGTTGCTTGGTTTGATGAGGTAAGTCGCCGTTTTCTTCGCTATATGGCTTGATTCTGCTGCGCGCTCTATTCATCAGAATACGGATGATGAGTTTTGTCACATGGCTCATTATGTTTATTGTTCTCCAATATACTTGCTCCAATGTTAAAAAATTTTTTCCTTCTCTAATATGAGCATTCCATCCTTTGATTTTAAGCAGCCTGTTGACAGGCATGTCTTCTGTGCTGTTAGTTGCTTTATTTGTTTGTGCATGTCTCTTTTGTACACAATCTTTCTATTTCTGCACATTTTTCATTTAGCCATTCTTCTTAAGCTTGCTTGCATTTGGTCCTTATTTCATTGTGTACTTTTCTGTACTTTGTTTCGAATCTTGGCAGAGTTTTCTGTCTTCTTTCCATCATGTCAAGAATCTCATCAGTCATCCATTTGTTTTTTTCCTTTGTCTTGTCTCCTTTACCTTGTCTCCTTTGGGATGATATCATTTGCTGATGTCACTAGAGTGTCTCTTAGTGCATTCCATTTTGAATTTCCACTGTGTGCCTTGTATCTTCTTTTCACATTGTCCATATATTTTTCTTTTAGGTTAGGGTCACTCAGGAGTTTGTTGTATTGTAGTTTGGGTACTGCTTTGACTTCAATTTCAGCAGTTTCACTCAAAGTTTACAAAGAGAGTGATGATCGCTTCCACGGTCGGCACTTGGGTAGGTCTTGCAGTGAATCATTGTGTTCATGAATCATTTGTTGATGGTTATATAATAAATTTGGTTTTTAGTTTCTCCTCCTGGGCTCTTCCATGTCCATAGTTGTCTCGGATGTTCTTGGAACCATGTGTTGCCTATTACCTGGTTATTGGCTGTGCACCATTGGATCCATTTTTCTGTGTTCATTGCAGGTTCCTAATCCGAATCTTCCTAGGAGGAACAAGAAGACTTACCTCCCACAAAGCGAATTTGCTTGGTGTGTCAGGTCTTGTTGAAAGATTGCAACCGGCATTAAAAGCGAAAATGAATTATTCCGCATCTCTTATATTGCGGGCAGGTGTACAGTGAAAAATAAAAAAAAGACTAAAAATTCAAACCAGCGTAAATTTATAAGATCAGAAGTCTTACCTGAACGAGACAGAAAACGGTGATAGCAAATGCGGTTTACTACGATTCCCACTCCCCGTATTACTTCAACTTGGTCAGAGTATGAGTGAATGGCATGCAATGTTTGGCTCTCATTGACACTGGATGTTCCCATTCAATAATCAGTGCAAACTGCTGTCGGGCCTGGAAGGAGCGACATGTAATGATTAGGACGATTGATGGGATGTCCCATGTGTGCTGCAGAATTGGAGTAATTTCACTCCTAACAGATGGAGGTGATTGTGCCTCTGGGGTACAATTTGCTGATCGGAATCGATGCCATACGTAAATTAGGTGCATACCGGAGAAGTGCATCTCAGGAGAAATTGCGACTCGTGTGCTGCCATTACAATTGAGGAACAGGATTTCTGTATCGCGTATGACCAAGGAACAAAGACTTGGACAGCGGAATGGAAGTGAACAGGAAATAAAGCACCAGATCAATTACGCAACATCATTGTGGAATATACGGTGTCGAATAAGAACAGCTGCCTACAAAAGTGAACTGGAGATGTGGATCGCAAATGGCTGGCTAATACTATATCTGCGTGACTGATTGGGGCCCCGAAGAGGATTAATCCCCTTAATGGCCGTTACACAAGCCACTAAGGCTAAGGTACAGCCAGTGATGGACTATAGGGAGATAAATCAATATGTAGATGCCTTTACGGCAGATGCAGACGTGTGTGCCAAAAGAATTAGGGAATGGCAGTGGCAAGGAGCTAATGTGGCTCTGCTTGACCTGTGGAAAGCGTATCTTCAAATATGGATCCATGAGACGTTATGGTCCTGCTAAACGGTTATTGTCAAAGGAAAGAGGTACTGTTTGATGTGTTTGGGGTTTGGCCTTAATGTGGCTCCCCTAATTATGAAATCAATCATTAAGACAGTACTAGATCAGGATGAGCTGATGAAAAGAGCTGCATTGGCATATGTCAATGACATATATGTAAATGAGGACATACTTTCGGCGAATGAAGTTGGGTGCAGATTAGTCTTTCAGCTTATCTAGCAAGGACCCTATTCAGCGAGTCTGTGAGGAAGACGGGACAGAAAAAAAAACACATTGTACGTGTGACGGTGTACGTGTATACTAATTAGAGAAATAGGAAGAGGTCAATAGTGACAGCTCAGTTGGTAGAGCGGAGAACTGGGAAGAAAGCAAGCACTTTAATCCTTTTCAGTCAGCACAAACGATGGGCGAACTGAATTACCCACTCTTCCAGCTATATCCCTTGCCCTTTCCCCGCCTACTTTGGCATTTAGGTCTCCCATGATAATGATGACTTCCTGTGATTTGCATAGAACCTTGGCACTGCCCGACATGGTGTAGAAAGATTCAATGTCCTCTTCCTTGCTTTGTGCCGTCAGTGCGTAAACTACTATAATAGCCACGTTGAAAGGCTTCCCTTTCAGCTTCACTACCAGAATTATTTTGGAAACTTGGTGGTATACTAGAATACATTTCTTAAGTGTGCTATCTAGTATTAACCCTACAACTCTGTCGTTCTTCTCACTGCCTGCATAAATGATCCTGTTTTTGTCACTGACAAAATCACTGTTGTTTGACCATCTGATTTCACATACACCTAGAATGTTGATGTTAAGTCTGTTCATCTCTTGTTTAATATTATCAAACTGGCTGCAGTTGTTCAATGTCTGGATATTCCATGTCCCGAGAGTTATTTTGTGTTTGATGCGAGCAGTTGCAGGATAACAGTCTGGTGACACCTTCGCTCATGTTGTTCCTTTCTGGGTGAAGCATAGGTTCCAAGGACTTTTATCCCTTTTACACTATTTATGCTATCAGTCACTGGATGACAATTAGGTGATACCTGTTGCACATTGGTCCTTACTGGGTGAGGAGCTAATTCCCATAGACTTAACCTCCTCACGCCATTAGGTTTTGCATTATCTGAGTTGTTAACCATGATTTGTTTGGGGATTGATAATGGAGTAGTTTCCTGTTACCTTCTCCACAGTGGTTTATGGAGACACCACCTCTAGTTAGCTGGCTATTGACTCCGAGAGTTCTTCCACCCTTTGTTAGGTCCTGTTTTTTGTCCTACTAGCTTGCTAATGAGCCACTTCACTCGGAAATCTGTGTGGGTTAGTCAGGTTAGTCTCCGACATTTTGACTGGAATACTTACTGAAAAGCTGAGGAGGAAAAAAAAGTTATTTTAATTAGCTTTAAGTCCTGTTGCCCCCTTACTAAAATACCAACAAGTGGGGAAGGCATTAAATTCGCTTCACTTAGAAAAGAGAAATTTGAAAAACTGAAAAAAAAAAAAAAATTACTAGCAGCAATCAAATAAAACAAAAGGGAAGAGAAAGAGGAAAAGTCCCCACATTTAGACCCATGACCGAGGGAGGGGAGGTGCTAGTCTGACAGTTTGTATTGAAAGGAATCACTCCACGACTTGTCCAGGCATTCGTCCACTGGCCACCTAATATTCAACAAACTTCTCAATAGAAAACTTAAAATAGTAAGGCGAGGTAGATTAAATTCAATACCATTATAAAGAAAGAACAGTTATGAAAACTAAAACAATTAGTAATAGAGAGAACAAATTAATATCTAAGTAAATTAATAATTTGGAAACGAACGAAAAAAAAAATGTAGGAATACCAGAAAGAATTTTAAATACATACATGCTATTTAGAGACAGGGCCAAGAACTGAAAAAGATTGTTTGGACTGTTATCCTCATTTTCATTCTGGCCCTTCTTCAGGTGATTGGAATTTTGAACTGAACCTTTTATTTCGTCCACATGCCAGGCTTCTTCACTTTAACTAAACTCTCCAAGTTTCACAACTGCTGTGGCCTGTATTGAACTCACAACTCTTTGGGTCTAGTCACTGGATGTAGCCAACATCCTGTCCTTGAAGACATCTGTGTATGAATTTTTGAGAATTATAAACCTAATACCTCAGCAAATTTTTTTTTTTTTACCAGTGCTCATATTGCAATTTTTTCTGTTATTAATGCATTTTTTATCAGAGCTTATATTGCAATTTTTGTTATTCATTACCATATAGTGTTCATTTCTATGCTTGATCAGCTCAGGAGATTTTTGTGGCCTAGCATATATGCCAATTCCTTAAGTTTTTGTATTCTCCAGTGATGAGACGTTGTGAATATAGCAATGACGTTAAGGATAATATTACGAATAATGTTTTTTATTTTATTTCATTTTTTTTTTTTTGTCACACTACTTTTATGAAGATAATGTGGCATATTTCTTGAATGAAGTTAAGTAGGGGAATGAAAAACAAAATGAAACATATTGGTGCGAGAAATATTAATGACAATTATTATTACTGTAAATATTAATAATTATTAGGAATAAATAGAGACTATATCTTTGTGTAATAATGCAAATAAGATGTCTCGCACACATCAACACTTTCCTTTTTATAACCCTGACTCCTCACATTTATACTCTAGCATACTTTTGAAATAATATTCATTTAATGAAGATTTTAAATGAACTTAGCATTTGTGGTGTTGTAAATATGTAATGTCTAAAATGGGAAGTTTTCTCTTGAAGAAAGCTTGGCAATATTCCAGGTATATTGAAAAATTATTTTTGCAGAAAAGCTCTTATTTAATGAACTGAATGAATTAATAATATGGAAATTAAAATTTGTGTTTGCAATTTGTACTTTTTTAATTTTTATATTTTTGAGTATTTTTAGAAAAGCTTTTGGGATATTCTCTTGATTTTACAATCCAAAAAACCCTAGAAATGCTCAATAGGATTTTGTCTAGAATTGATCTGATTTGGACATACTACTTAACATAGGTACCTCCACGAGATTGCTAAAAAAGAGCATGATGAAAATATGCCAAACTTGACAAAAACTAAATTTTATCCTCTGAATGTTTGTTATTATTAAGAGGAAAGATCAAAGTATTTTGAGGTTTTTTTTTTTTTTTTTTACATTTTTTAATCGTTCCTAGCATGTCCAAAATTTTCATTAAAAATCTTTTTTTTTTTTTTTTTTTTTTTTTTGAGTCAGCAAAATTGACAGATTGCAACAATTTTTTTCCATTTTATAAAAAAAAATGAAAATCTCACTTTGAAATTCTTTTAAATATCAATTATCATTTTTTTCAAAACTTATTTTAAGAAAATCAGAAATTATAATGTTTAATTAAAATATTTTGAACCAAGTGCAACTTAACTTCTGTGCCAAAAAGTTGTAATTTGAAAATAAAACAAAGCAGTCATAAACCTTCGCATCACTTGACAGGATGAATGACATATTGACAGATTCCATGAGGATAATTTGTTCTACAGAAGGAGAAAAGTGAAATTATTTACATTTAAGTGAACAAATTATTTACCCCATTATTTTGAAGGAAAACTTTCAGTGCTCTAATTTTTTTTTTTTTTTTGTACTTAGCTTTCACCTTTGCGTTTACGATGCTTTATGGAAAATATATGATAAAGAAATTAAAATAAGACTGTTAAGAGTTAGATTAAATTTCATAAGAAAGGTATCTAATTAATTTATAGGTACCTTTCTTATGAAATTTTATCAGAAGTGTACATAAAATACTATAATTTTAAGTACATTTATTATATTTTACTGTGTTTTAAAAAAAAAATGAAAAAAAAAATGATTTGCATTCCTCAAAGCCTTGTGCTTTTAACTGTTGTAATCACCAAACTGTATTCAATCAAATTTCTAGAGTTTTCATAAAATTAGTTGGGGGTGGGTAATAAATATAAAAAAAAAACTATTTCTGCTATGACTAAAAAAAACAAAAAACAATTTCGATCATCTGTGAATAGTTTCTGAAAGTTTCATTAACATCTGACAATTATTTTTATTTTTGCAAGATTTTCCAAATTAATGTGTGTCATACAAAAAAAAAAACATGCTAAAAATTGTTTATTTTACTAGTTCTGGTGATACAAAGAAACAAGGATTTTTAAATGAAAATTCAGATTGTTCTAAAAAGCAGAAATAATTTTAAAAAATAATTAAAATAAACTTTGATCTTTTCTCTTAATAATAACAAATATTTAGATGATAAAATTTTGTTTTCGTCAAGTTTGGCATCTTTTTCATCATGCGATGCTCTTTTTTTAGTGATCTCATGGAGGTACCTAACTTAACAGTCCCCTCCCTCCTTGCTTTTCCTGATGGCAAGACAGTAATTTTTAGTTTCTTTCATTAGTAAACTATATAATTCAGCATTTCACAGTGGGGAAATGAAATTCCAAATTATTATTGTATTTCATGTTGGCCCATTCCAACTTGATAATTCTCATAATTCTGAAGTATAATGTGAAATGAATTTATAGAGTAAATTTAATAATTGTCAAATGTAAGAAATATAATGATGTCTGTCATATTGCTGAAAAATGTATCTACACTAATGTGTCAAGTCATGGGAGAGTAGTCCCACCATAATTTGATGTCCAGGAAATGCTCAGGCTTATATCAGATGGGTTCTGAGATTTGGTATGTCAGTATGAATACCAGATTGGCTGCTCATGATAAAGGGATGTGAATTATTAGGTTGGTGCAAAAATAATGTCGTTTCTCACATATGTTACTATGTGAGAAAACGACATTATTTTTGCACCAACCTAATAGTTTGAATGAGGTATAACAGTGGCAGCCAGTTGGATAGGACATTTGACATTTCTCTATCTATTATATCACGTGTGTACTAGGGATACCTTAGTGTTATTAAATCCCTCTGTGAAAAATATGACTGGCAATGAGTCATTCCCTGCTACATTGTTGCCTGTCTGTGCTGTCCCATTTTGGGGAAAAATAGGAAATTGTCATTTCTTACAAATAAATGACTGTAAAGACATTGGTGATTTTTCATGGATGCCACTATTTTGATTTCAATTGGATACTTTATAGACTAAGCTAAATAACATCTCACAACATGCAATATAAGTGCTAGTTTATAACATAGATGCTAAGAATCAGCATTTTAGTGTCTTGGAAATATAGATGCTGACAGTAGACAAAATAAGTTTTGTAAAGATGTCCGCATTGGTGGAAGTTTTAATATATATATATATATATATATATATATATATATATATATATATATATATATATATACACACACACACACACACACACACACACACACACACAGAGGATATGACCATAAATAACCATAAACAAAAGAACTGCAAAGAGTGGGTTTTATCCTTCCTGCACTTCCCTTAATTCCCCAGTAATCTATACATAGTGCCTGCTAAAGGAGTAGTAGCATTGGTTGAAAGAATCATTTGCAGCTGGTACTGACAAACATCATGAAGTGTTGATCCCTATGATCATTGTCTATATCTATAAACATTCTATATCTGATATTAAGTACTCAAATTCCCAAATATATCAAGTTTGCTAAGCAGTTCCAACAGCTCTTTGTGGCGTACTTTGTTGAATGCCTTTGTTTAGTCTATAAAACATAGGTGCATGTCCTTTTGCATTTGTATTGCTCTTTCTGATAACATTGTGAGCATGAATATTTTTATTTTTCATTTTCTTAGCTTTTATCGAGTAATTACTTTAGAGTCACACTAGTTACCAAAACCCGAATAAGCCAAACTAAACATGATGTATATATGCGCACATGTGGAAAGTTTAAATTTACACATTAACCTAACAGGTCTGAAACAAAATTAAAAAGAATACATCCAAACAATGTCATTGAAAAAGGAATTCTTATTATTTACAATTGGAATTTCATGTTAATCTTGCTAACCTCGAATCAATGGTCATTTAATGAAAAGTGTGGCAAGACTCTAAATGCACCTCGATTTCAATGACACTCGGTATATTAATTTGTTCTCTGTTCTTTATGTAAACTTTTTTAAGGAAATTTTTATAGGTCAATTTATTTTTGCTATTGGCTCATCATTTATTTCTTCCTTCTTTCTTTTCTTCTGTTAATTTTAAATTTTTTTTGTCTTCCTTTTTCCTCTTTTTCCTTTTTACCTCAGTATCTTTTTGGATGAATCGATTCCATTTATTAAAAATATTCTATCTGAAGAAGTGAATATAACAATATTCATGAAATAAATTATGATTGAGATGGATTTTTAAGGTGTTTTCTTAATTTATCATTTTATTTATATATATATATATATATATATATAGCAGGTTGGTGCAAAAATAATGTCGGTTTTTGACGTTAAAAATGTAAAAAACCGACATTATTTTTGCACCAACCTAATAATTCCTTATTTATTAATACATTTCTCATTAAAATATATATGTTAAAATTAAAAATGTTAATTATTCAAGTGAAATAACATTAGTGATTCATATTGTAAATCATTCACTGCTGAATTGCTATAGTATTTTTACTTGGCCGTATTGGCCCATTTGGATAAAAATAGGAACTTAAAGTTGAAATGGCTAGATATAACTTAAGCTCTATACTAACAGTTTTTTCTATCTCATATTTTGTTTGTTAAATTATGTGCTGACTTTTTGCTTCCCAGTCAACTTTGATCTTCAAAAATTTAAATGCCATCATTGTCTTCTGTTTTAATTTTTGTCCTTTTTATTGTTCTCTCTCCTTAATAGTGTTATTTTTTTTTATCATATTCTGTAACACTCGGTATTCCCTTGCATTTTAGTGGCTTTATTTCCTTGCTTGGGGGTGAAACAATTAAAATAACAATAAAATATACTAGCAGCAATTTCTTATGTTTGTTGCCATTTTGATTAGATAGTCTGCAATAAAGACTAAGGTGAACAATGACCCCCCCTGGCAAAATAGAAAATAAAAATCTGTCACAAAACAGCTTGTATTGTGGACTACTATCTGTTTATACTGGTTTGGAAATAGCATTAAGTGCCACTTAGTCTATAACAAAAATAATAGGGACTGACATTTTATAGTCTCTGGAAAACATACATGCCAGTTGTAGGCAATGTAAGTTTTGTGAAGAGTTATAAATAGATCCATAACAATGGAAGTGTTAATGGCATCTAGTTAGAACTTTAACAGACAAGCAATGCTGCCTTAAATCACATCTACATTCAATGCAACAACTACCGATTACATATTCAGCAGGTCAGTTCAGTGTTCTTTCGCTTTTTTGGATATAAGAACAGAACAACTACTAGAATACTCCTATTAATACTCTAACAAAGTGCCTTACATGCATTGTAACATTACTAATTGAACCCTGGTGGACTGGCAATGTGAGATATGGTTCCAGTTCTTTTAGGCTGATAGTAGGTCTCAGGTGTGGTGTAGACTTCAAGAGGCTATGTTCACTAATTGTCAACAAGGTACCATGCAGGCTGGTAGTGGTTTTATAGTGTTTGATTGGGTCCACTAGTTCACCTGAATATCTCCTTGACATGTCCCCACTGTTTCATGAGCATTTGCACACATTCATGGACTCCATGTCTTCCAATGATGAGGGGTTATTCTGCCAGCATAATGTACCATATCATCAAGCACAAGTTGCTCAGAATTAGTTTGAGGTACATTCTTGAAACTTCCTATAAATGGTGAGGTCACCATGTTTGCTTGACATGAGTCAAATTGGGCATTTTTTGGAACATGGTGCAGAGGTCTTTTCACATGCACAATCTTGCATAAATATTGGAATTGTAGATAGTTATCAGTATGGCATAGCTCTCTCTATCTTCTGACCACTTGTAGAATTGATGCTATACTGAGATGATGCATTAGAGGAGTTCCTACATTATACTAGACATTTATCCTGTGACCTTTTGACAATTGTTGGGATGTTTAAAAAAGGATTACATAGCATAGTACCCAATAAAATAACTGATTATGTGTAGATTAGTGTTGTAGTGACTGTTTCACTGTAGTATCATAGAGAAGCAAATAGGTATATGATGTTAACAAGTGAAGATTGCCCCACTTCAAATATTTGATTTGGAAGCAAGCAGCCAAGTAAAATATCCACTATGTCAGCAATCTGCTGTTTGAACATAACAGTAAAAGCTAAAATATTAAATCTTAATAAGACTTAAAATAAACAATTACAAAAACAAATTAGTTCAATTTTAAAGTAATTGTTATAAAAATTACAACTATTTTTATTTAAACATTTTGGTTAAAACACCTTGAATAATTTTACATGGAAATGTTAACTTTTGTGCTTAGAATAACTTTTAACCTGCTTTATAAATTGTTTTATGCATTTTCTACATAAAGAATATTAGTCCATTCAAACTATTTGTATCAAAAGGTTTTTTAGTTTTCAAAATTTTAATTTACAATCCAATACTTGTTTAGCATTTTTAAAATTTTCCCTTTTATTTTCAATTTAGTTCATAATAAATAGAAAACGTAGCATAGGTATAGTTTGTTAATTTGTTTTTTAATAAAAAAAATTGACAGAAAAATGTTTTTGTTTAAAACAATATTAATTCTCATAATTACATCCTAATGTATTTTTTTTTTTTTTTTTACAATTAGCAATAAATAGTAAAAAATATTTAAATTAAGGATGATGGACTTAAATTTTTTGTTTGGATTTCATTCTCCAGTTTTCAAAAGTGCTCATGTTTTTTGTGTGTGTGCTTCATTTGTTAAGTCAGCCATTATTGGGGAGGGGGGGAATTCTGCTATTTTAAAAAATAAGTTGCTTTTAGAATAAATATAATAAAATTTTAATGATTTTGTATTGTCCCCAAAAATCCCTATCTATTTGTCCTAAACTAATGTGCTATCATCCCCCAGGATAACATTAATCTTGAGTTCTGAAAATGTGCACATTACCCTCAATAAGAGAAATACATCATATAAAGAATAAAAACTGGTAAACATTTTTGAATAAATTGGTCAAAATACTCTATGCTTAAAATGCTGTCATAAAATAGCATCAGTAATTTGTTTTTTTTAAAGAAAAAAAATGTAGAGATGTACTCATCAAATCAATGTTGTTGGTGCTTCATAAATGATGTCACTTCATCCCATCCACTGAAAAAAAAAACATCTTTTCTGTGTGAAGTCCATTGATAAAAAAATGAATATGAGGAATAAGTGTTTGGTACATAACATTTAATTCTTTTTACAGAAATGTTTTTGGTGTTTGTGTCAGCTTTGAGTATTGTGTTATTTCTTCTATCTGGGTTTGTAAGGTCAAGCAAAGAAGATCACACTGAAAATGATTATGGTGCTTTCTCAGCTTGATACCAAGTACTGATCAAACACAAATCTCTCGGTGGTGAAAACAGGAAATACTTGATACTCTTCAGAATGCTCCCAATATTCTTAATGGTTGCTATGCTGTAATAGATTGTACTCAAAATCCAATGTACATAACTAAATAAACAATGGATCGATCCCTCTAATAGCAAAAAGATGACATTAATGTAAGAGTTTTGAGACAAATTTGTACATCTATTGACTGAAATAAAACTATAACTTTCTAAATGAGTTTCTATTTACACAAGATTAAATGTACAGGTAAAATCTCTGGATTGCAGTAAATGATCACATAAATAAATCTGGACAAGATCAGGTTTCCAAATAAGGTGTATAGAAATAGGACTCAAATCACATATTAATATCTTGTAACTTTCATTAGAGAGGCCTTTATTAAAAAACATGAAATAACTATTTTCTTTGACCTAGAAAAGGCCTATGAGACAACATGGAAACATGGAATAATTAAAGACCTATACAATCTGGGATTAAAGGGCAGATTAGCCAATTTGATAAATAACTTTTTGTCAGATAGAAGTTTCAAAGTTTGGGTAGGATCAACACTCTCGGACTCAAAAATCCAAGGAGTTCCACAAGGAACTGTCTGTCAATCTTTTTAATATAAAAATTAACAACATTGTTAGTTGCTTGAATTAAGAAGTTGATGGCTCATTATATGTAGATGAACTTTTGATCTACACACTGCAGAAAGACAACTGCAAGTGTGCTTTAATAAATTAAACCAATGTACTATCAAAAACAGTTTTAAATTCTCCCTGATCAAAACAAAGTGTATCCATTTCTGCAATCTGAAAAAAATCATATTGATCCAACTCTTAAATCTGAAGGAACAGAAATTGAAATGACTGACCAACATAAATTTCTGGGCATCTTTTTTGATGAAAAACTTACTTTCACCCGCACTTAAAATACATGAAACAGATGTTCAAAGCATTATAATTACTATGGGTCATGGCTAACACCGATGGGGAGCAGATTGCATATCACTCCTAAAATTATATAGAATAATATGAACTAAATTGGACTAAGAATTTCCAGGTTAACCCAAATATGAAACATCCAATCTAAAAACCCTTGATCCCATCCACCATGCTGGATTAAGGGTGCCTTCAAAACCTCATCCATAGAAAGTTTATATGCTGAAGCCCATGAGGCACTGTTAAAATTAAGATGAGAAAAACTGGCATTACAATATTATCTAAAACTCAAATCCTGCCCAACTAACCCTGCTTATCACTGTAACTTCAACCTTAAATGCAAAAACCTATTTGATAAAAAAGAAAATGCTATCACACCTTTTGGCCTTTACATGAAAAATCTCATCAGTGAAACACAAATAAATTCAACACTAATTCTTAAAACAACAACTCAAAAAACCCACCCTGGTTAATGAAATACCCTATGATTCTGCTAAATCTAAAATACCCTAAAATTAATCCTAACTTATCCGATTACATGAAAGAAATCCATAATGTTCTACACGTTCACCCAAATCATAAGCATATATACAGTGATGGCTCTAAAATCTGGGACAGAGTTGGATGCTCTGCTATCTTTAACAACATAACAATGCAGAAAAGATTGCCTGACAAATCCTCAGTCTTCAGTGCAGAAGCCTCAGCCACACACTTGGCTTTAGATATAGAATCCACTTGGTCAGAAAGATTCATTATCTTCTCACTATCCATACTCACAGCACATGAAGAATAAAAACATGGGAAACCCCTTAGTAAATAAATTATTTTATAGGATTGACTCTATTTATAAAGAAAAAATATGCCGTAATAGTTCTAAGCTGGATACTGAGCCATATTTGCATACAAGGAAATGGAAAATATGACAAAAAGACAAAGGAATCATTGAATATACCCTCTCAAATGTAAAGGTGCTACATACCCACTACTGACCCACCATAAACAAGACCATTAAAGAAAAATGGCAGGAATTATGGAACAACTGTGTAAACAAACTTCTCAACATCCAACCAATCATCAGTGAAAGAAGTTAAAATTAAAAAAAAAAGATGGGAAGCCAGACTCTATATAGGACACACATACATAACCCACCAACAAAAATAATGACCTGCCAATATGTGACCCATGCCAGGAACCATATACCGTTAAACATATTCTACTAAATTGCTATAACTTCCAGCAAACTCAAAAGAAATGCTACAAATTGAATAACTTAAAGGATCTATTTGAAAATACCAATCCAATTAGCATCATAAATTTCATTAAAGAAATTGTGCTCTACAGAAAAATATAAAACAAAAAAAACTGTCTACCAATTATATGTAAATTGCCCAAATGGCTTGAAATTTAATCACAATCCGGGAGATGGGGTGTCAACGATCAAAAGCCTAGGACATAAATGTACAGGTCACACAGTGAATCAACAGAGTTCAACTATTGCAGTGAAACTTCTATGTACTATGATCCAAACAAATGCCCCATACTCCATGAGTTTGCTTCCCATCTGACTGTGTGATCCACTATTCATTACTATTTCCAATCATGCATGCAAATGACTGATAGTATTAAAAAGAGTATCATCATGCATGTGTAGTGGGATGGTTGCAAATGGCCACTCCTCGTGACCATGTGTGACATTATTGCTACCTAGTGACGTTGGCCATGTTGGATTTATATGCCAAACAAGTGTATTCTCTTGCTACACATGCAAATGGCCTCCATTTATGAATTGCAGGGCTTGAATTTATTATTGAACACTAGATTGCATTTTAACTCTCATGTTACCAATGGAAATGGATTGTAGTGTAAGTGAAACAAATCTGACTAAATAATTAATGTCTTTCACTGCACTTCCCTGTGGATTGCCTTTTTAAATGAGTTTTACAAGCTTTTCCATTGTTTTAATTGACAGATCTTTTATTTGGAGCCATGTTTCACTTAATTATGCCCATTTGCTTGTTGTGAATTGCAAGAACTCTTTCTAAATGTAGATTAATTTATTAGGTTTCTGCTGGTATTTGTTTTAGGAATTCAAATTATAAGATCATTCCATATTTTCTTCCACATTAGGTCAGTTCATAAGAGGAAAATAATATTAAAAAGAAAATAAAAACATACTTGTAGATCATCAACAATTCATTAACAAAGTGGTTTGTATAAAACAGAGCAGGTAATTATTGTCTGTTAATTTTTAGATTTCAAGATGTCCCTAATTTTAAAATAATTCTGTCCCAAAAATGATCCTTTTCATTAATGAAAGTGCAAAGTATCACGTGACATGAATCATGGGTTGTTAATTGAATAATGTTTGTAAACCATGTCATTGATTCTTTTGTGAATTTCAATAATGAAAATAAGAGCAAGAATAAATCTTTGATGTTGTTGAATTGTAAGATAAAATGACCTTGCGAGTTTGTAAATAGAAAAAAAATCACATGCCAGTATGAAATGATTTATTTGTGCCATGTGTTGTTATCTGTATTTTGTTTATTATCTGTAGGACTGAAATTGTCATTTTCATCTGCTCTTTTAGATTTAATTACATATAACAAAAGATATTTATCTATTTTAGTTTCCTTGATGATTTTGTGTTTCTCTCTTGGTCTCTTTGATATACAGATTAATAATTATGATCTTTCTTTTTGCAGAATGCTAAGATCTGGGTACGAGATGAAGAAATTGTGTGGCGGTCTGCTGAACTTGGAGAAGACTACAAAAGCCAAAAAGAACTGAAGGTTCTCATATTTGCAAAAGGAGTAAGTTTGCCTTATTCAATAAACTCTTCTGTAAAATGAAAAATTCTCATAGGCATTTCTGAAATTTTAAATTATATAATCTATATCTGACTGATTTTATTATTTAAATGTTACTTTTAGTGGATACCCATATTTCAGTAGATGCTCTATTTATTTATTAAACACTATGTTTTCATTTACTGGTCTGAATATTTGAAAAATCTTGTTAAAGAAAAATGTGTTCTCCAACAGGATTTGAATTGTTAAGTAATTTCTCAGATTAATAAATAAAAATCCATCACTTCTTTTAAAATTGCTTTATATAAGGTTATGAAGATTTTAGGAGTCTGAGAAAGATTTATCTTTATAAGGTACTATTCAGCTTTGCTTGATCATTGACACATTTCATGGCTGAGACAATCTAAAGCATGTTAGATCTAACAATGATTTCTCCTGCCAAGGGGGATGCAGGTTTGAATCCTACTGGGGAGCATATATTTTTCTTTAATAACATATGCTTATGGGTAAAAAATCTTTTATGAGCACTCATTCTCTAACCCTAAACTTAAACACCAAACAGATCTTTCAGAAACATTTTGGGAATTGAAGGAAAAAAATATAAACCCACAGATAGTTTGGAAAATTATGTTTTGCTATAATTCTGAATAGTTATAGAGATAGGTGTGACTTATGCTTAGAAGAAAAAATTAAAATAATAAAATACAATAATGAAAGTCAACTATTGAATCAAATGAACGAATTAGTGTTCAAATGTTGACATAAAAACAAATTCAAATTTCCATAATATAGTTTTGCCTTAGTAAGTTACTCAAAATCACTCCCCAACTCCCACACCCTCTAACCCATTAAAATGTTGACATAAAAAATTAAAAAAAACAAACTAATTCTAATTCCCATAGTGGAATTTTACCATATTTAACTACCCCAAGTTACTCCTCTCCCCCTCTAAAACCGTTTTTACTATACTGATTATAATTTGTAAACCTAATTCTCTTTCCGTTAATCCCCTGTGTCTCTTTATCTATAATTTTTTTAAAATTTATTTTTGGCTTCATTCTTAAATTTAAAATTAAAGAAGAAATTAAATTAAAAACTTGTTTCCTTTTAATACTCCCATTTGTCATTGTAAGGTTAATATTCTGGGACTTCTTTAATAAAACTTCTGCCCTATATAGATACCTACCTCCCTCCTTGACCCCTACCTTGTGCCTAGCATCCAACTGAAACAATGAAAAAAGTAAACTTAGTATTAGGTGTTTTCAGCAAGTTAAGGTTTAAGTTGACCATTTCCCTTCCAATATCAATTCCTCACAGTTAACTCCTACTTCCTCTAACCCTACAGATGTGAACTTCATTCCACACTGGGGTTGAAAAGACAGACGAGCACTTTCATCGTCTGCTAAAATAGCCTTTTCCCCTATATGAGGTAAAAGGATTTGTTTGATTATTAATTATATTGTTTTGTATAAATAAAATACTTCAAGCTCTCTTTTGTGGATCAGTTTGCATATTTTTATATTACTAGGATCCACTTGGATTATATACCAACTGATTTTTTTTACCTTATATTATATATATATATATATATATATATATATATATATATATATATATATGACTCATTAGTATCTGTTGGATTTTAAATCAGCCTACTCTGAGTAGATCTGGATTTCTTTTTTTTCTTTTCTTTTTTTTTTGGGGGGGGGGTCTCTCTACTATCTTGTATACCACATTATGCTATTACTGCTTTTGCAATGATCAGTGATATTATTATGTATGGTCCTGGTGTTAGGTTTAATGTATTAACATCACAAATACATTAATACACAATGTGGTATATAAACTATTAGTGAAAAAAAAAAAAACTGATCTAATCAGAGTAGGCCTTCCATTGTTTGTTTGAAAGAGTTGTTTTGCTTTCTTCTTGAGTCTGATAATCAAAGGTTCTTTTTAAGAATTTTTGGTAGTAAACCTGGGACTAAACATAAACCTATTGACTCTGTCAGTACTTGCTTGAATATTGCTTGTCATTCAGCATAGTGAATTTCTTTACTGAAGGTAATCTACTCAGACGGACTAATAAGTATAGGTTGGGTATGTGACAGTAGACATGTGTTTATACATGCCTTGTTCTTCAAAGTAGGCTTGCTCACTGTCTCTCTTTCTCACACTTAACAATTTCATTACCATTTTGCCATTGCTGTCTGCCCCGTGGCAGACAGTGAACCAGAAGCAGTCAAATGATGAACAGGACTTACCTCTTTCTTGACGAAAGAGAATTCATCTTTGGTATGCTGGACTTCGATTTGAGAGAAAACAAGTACACACTGGAATTAGGGTATTTATTTTAGGCATACAGATCATGTGCATCTAGCATGCTTTGCGATTTGTAAAAGACAACCTCAGTAGAAGTCGGGGAGTGATCGTTTGACAGTTGAACTGTCACTAGTGTTATTGTGTGAGAGAGTTCCAGTGGTATGTACGCTGCCCCGTAAAAAAACAAACTTTTCTTTGTTGTATCACAAGCTATTTTGGCAAAATGGGGGGACAAAGTCTACTTAAAACCCATTCCAGAGGTTGATGGCTCTACACCTGACTTGCAGTGCTTTCACTGTTTATCAGCTTAGTGATAAGAAGGAAGAGCCAGCTAGAATCAAGGTAGTAGTCTACAAGGCATTTGCCAGTGATCCCTGCATTGTCTGTGAACAATTTGGTGGACTACCTGAACGAGTATTAGTGTATGCGTTCTTAGCAGGAATCCCAGCTAAAGTGGAGTAACTTTTACAGGCAAACTCTAGTGTGGACTCACTAGTGCTCAAAACATTATTGAACCGGGCCAGGACTATACTAAAAGATAGAACCTATCATCATGGCCGTGCAAGCAAATGAAAATAGTGTTGGAGCTTCCTCCAGGTTGGGCCCACATACTGAATTTGTCTGCTTTAAATTCCAGGGTCAAGGCCATGTGGTAAGAAATTACACTGGTAAAAACCAAGGAATGCATGTCTACTATTACTAAGGGAATGAGCCCAGGCATGGCTTGGGATTGACGGGGACTAGATGGTGTTGATCTCTTCTCCCAGACAATATATAAATGAAGAACTGCCGGTTATCCAAATCCCTGTCAGTGAGATGCTGTGCTTGGAAAAAGTGTAGTGTCAGAGTGACCATCATAGATGATAAAACACATGTATGTGACGGGATGAGAGTATTGAGGATCTGTGCAAACATTGGGAATTCTACTGATGTCGAAGTGTTGCTGGTGTGAGAAACCATTAAATTTTAACCTGCTGCTGGGTTATGACACATTCAAAGGCTTGGGTGATGTTCTTATCACAGACTGGAACAGTGAAGTTTTGGAAGGAGGTCGCCATGTGTGCAGTATTCAAGATTGACCAACCTACTTTAGTGTCAAATTCGACCAGCATCAGAAGACCTGGACTGTCTCATGGAAGTAGACCGGAGACGGAACCAGCCATGCTACAAAACTGTGTAGCTGAATAACATGTTCTGCATAAGACCTATGTAAGAAAAGGAGCACTATGCATGCATTAAAGATGGCTGGTTGATTCCCTTACATCATAGAAAACTTGGACCTCCTAAGGGCCTGATCTTGTTAATGGTGATTCTTCAACTGAACAAGTCAAAAGTGAGGCCTGTAATGGATTATTGGGAGCTGAATCGATATGTCAACACATTTACGGCTGATGTTTGTGCCAGCAAACTGCAGGAATGTATGGATCTAATGTCTCTTTGCAGGATTTGAGAAAGGCCTATTTGTAAGTTTGAGTCGGTGAGTCACTGTGGCCGTCTCGAATGGTGATATTTGCTGACGGAAGGTACTCTTACAAGACTGGGCTTTGGATTAAACATGGCACTGCAGATAATGAAGACAATTCTCAGTGCTGTGTTGTCTCAAGAAGAGACAGTAAAAGAGGGGACATCAGCGTATCTCAATGACATGTAAATGAAGACATCGTATCACCACTGCACATAAGAGCTAAATTTGCCCAGTTTGACTTGATATGCAAGGACCCAGAATGGTTGGAAGATGGCACCTGTGTATTGGATGTTCGAGGTGAGCAAGAAACCTTGCAATGGAGATGTAGAACTGCAGTTCCAGAAGTACTTGATGTCTTTACAAGCCATTTTTTTTCTATGTGGAAGGCTTGTGGGGCACTTGCTGATGTGTGGATGGTTCTGTGTGGTGTTAGGCACCATGAAATGCAGGGCAACCGTGGTCACCAAAGGTTGGGATGACAACTGATGCCTTGCTTATTTTCAGACCATAGTGAGAATGATCCCGCCAGAGAAGAATGGTGAGTGTGTGGAGAAGAAATGAATGTGTAGGTCGATGCAAGCTCTCTGGTGATTGGAGTCTTGTTGGAGAAGGATGGAACTGCAATCGAGGACTCGTGCTGGTTGTGACCAATAAGTGATGTTGCACATATTAATCTGGCAGAGCTGTACTGAAAGGCAACAATTTAGGGCTCTAGTGGAGTGTTAAAAAGTTGTATATGGAGACTCACTCTTTATGCATATACTGGTGGATGTTGGATACCTTGACAGGCAAAGCCAGTGCACTGCTTCTTTGAAGGAGCTGAATGAAATAATGAAAATACACCATCACAGTGAGCACTCCAGTGTAAGAAGGATGTGTTATTTCATACAGTTGACCAATCCATCAGTGTCCACAAGTAATGTAAGGGCTGTAGTCAAGGGACACCAAACATGCTAGTCAATAGACCCCACACCAGTAAAATGGTGAAAAGGGAAGCTGGGAGCAAGCAGCACTTGGAGCAAGCTGGGTATGGATATAACCCATTATGGCAACCAACATTTCCTCATGCTTATAGATTGCAAACCCATCAAATTTGAAGTCTGGCAACCATTGAAGTGGCAAGAATCTTCAAGTGTCATCCACCAATTAGTCAGTGTTTTATGAACCAGGACCACCAGAGGAAATTCTTACTGATGATGACACTGCCTTCTGCAGCAGATAGTTTGAGTGCTTCCTGGACGAAGGGGAGATCCAGCTTTGAATGTGATACATACATATGCCAAGTGGCAATAGCATAGCAGAAAGGTGCCACCAAAGTGTAAAGAGGATCGTTGTCAGAAAGAGTGTACAGATATATCACAGTACCAAAGGATGACTTGTCTGCTACAGTGCACCTGCCAATGTGATCTACAGCTACTGAGTATGAGTCAAAGGGATCGACGGCATATGTCTGCCTGATCGAAGAGAAGGGTGTGGACCACACGAGATGGGGGACTTCATCTAGGTAAAGTCTCTCAATAGCTGATATACCATCAACTTAAAAAAAGGGCATGTTACTGTCATCAGTGAGCATTCTGTATTGGTCGACAGAATCGTGCATCACGAGAGGGATTTCCACTCTGCTCTCGAAACAAAATCCATTGTGAGTGATGGTGAGAATGAATTGCCTGACAGCGAGTTGCTGATTGAACCCATATCATATGAGATCGATGATTCAGTTGAGAACTCAACTACCAACCTTGACAACTCTTCTGAGAGATCCTCCAAGGAAGAAGTTCAAACAATCTCCCTTTAGAGGAGCACCCAAAACAAAAACTGCATCCGAACTGTTATTTGTGTGATCATGAGAGCAGGGGGATTGTGGCAGACCTGGTGAACCAGAACTGGAGTTGAATAGCGGAAATGATAAACAGGACTTAACCTTATTCTTGACAAAAGAGATTTCATCTTTGTCTGGCATGCAGGAATTTGAGAGAAAGCAAGTATGCTGGAACTATAGTATTTAGGCATGTAGATCACGTGCATTCAGCATGCTTTGCGGTCTATAAAAGACAAGCTCAATAGAAAATATAAGTCAAGGAGTGATTGTTAGGCAGTCAATATACCACTAGTGTTATGGTGTCTGCCAACAGAATATACCATGTGAGAGAGTTCCAGTGGCAAGTACATTGCTCCATCAAAAGAGACCTTCCTTCTTTGTTGTATCACATGCCCCTATGTTGATTCTGATTACATAGATATTTCAATCTATAAATAGACAATTTTGTCATTTGTCATGCTGAAATCATTGACAAACTCAACATTTTTCTACTTTTCAGTCACACCTTAATTTTACTTGTCTTTCGCACTTCATAATGTATAGACATATATACTGACACACATAGTGCTTTTTTTTTTTTTTTTTTCAATGAATATATGGAATGCTGATTGATTAAAGAACATCTATTATACCAGTGTATTTTATATTTATATTATTATATCCTAAATTGATTGCAAAGAACAAAATGAAAGTATAATATTCCTTAGATTTGTTTTATTTTTCAAGGAGGTTCTAAATTATAAGACAAACATTTGTAATGGAAGGAACATGATCCCAGAAGTTTCTATTTTGAATGTATCAAATTCTAATGAAAAAGTTGTGCTAATATTTAAATCATCATTCAGGATGAGACAAGTTAATTATGCCTACTTACATGTTAATCATATTCCAAAGAAAATTCTATTAATTTGGCTCCTCTCACATACTGGTAAAACTTTGAGGGAAGTAATGTAAATTACATTGGTTAGAGATCTTTCAGAGAAGCCATGTCAAGGAATGTAAATAAAGTGTTGTCCGACAAGAAGATTTCTGTTACTTGGTCAATACAGAATGGATAATTATTTGAAAGTACTTTGTGCTTTGAGAGGGGTGGAGGATAAAGGTGAATATCCTTTGGAGTTTAGTGTATTTTTATAATTTGTAGCAAGGATAATGGCCTCTGCTGCATCAGTTATCATGAAATGGATAGCAAAGAATGCTGTTAATAAAATCTTTTTTTTTTTTTTTGCTTTCTGTTATCACTAATTGCTTTTGTATAACCTTTTTACTTTTAAGTCATTGTAGATGAATATTGTGCTGGAGTAAAAGTGAGGTTAATTCAATTAAAATCAATTGAATAAATTTTATTAGAATTCTAAAAAATGTATGAATGTTTCTGTATCAGATAAATACATCTTTCTTGTCATTCCTAAAAATTTGATTTTCCAAAACAATTTTTTGATTAATAAAGTATTTTAAAAGTAGCATATAAACAATGCTCCATTTTCTATAGAATATATATATCAAGAATAAGTATTTTCAAGTAAGAATTAAGCAAATTAAGACCCACAACCAAAATTTGGGAAATTCATCTCATTACCTTGAATTTTTTCATCCCCTTGAATCTCAAGAGGGTGGCATCACAGTGTGTGGAATATATAAATAGCCATGGGAATTCCAGGAGCATTTATGGGTTTAAATCATTCACCAGAACAATCCTTTCTAGTAAAATCTGTAATGAATTGATATAAATATAATATAAATATAATATAAATAAAATGATAGACTCCATTAACATATGGAATAGTTGAAAGTATCAGTATTTGGTTATAATAGAGTTCAGTACATATGTGTGGTGGTTGTTGTTTCTTCTCTGGATGGAACCTGAATTAATCACAAAAATAATCTCTGAAGAAAATGATTTCCAATTTAAGCAAGCACAAAATTTGAAATTAATTTTAATTTTTTTCTTTAATCTTTGGCTCTAATTCTGCTGGGACTGAATAAATTACGAAATTAAAGAAGAAAGAATCGGTCATTAAGATAAACTGCTAACAATTTTTTTTCTTAGAATTTTTTTTAATATGTACATTGGTGTTTCTCAACTGATGCTCCCTTGCACAACAAAATGATCTAAAAGTTGTTCTTTATCAGAATTAAAGTTATGTACCCTCCTCCTCTCTCACTCAGGAAGAAATACAAATGGGTGGCTATTGACACTAGATTGTTCTTTGCTTTAATCTTATTCTGTGAAATACACCTGAAGTATTCTTGAAATAAAGAGAAAAAGAAGCTGTTGCTGCTCAGAAATGTCTGTTTCAAGTTGCCAACTTCAAATAAAAGCAAAATTAACCAGACTGATGATAGCTTACCTGGATTAGGTCTTATGACAACTTTGCTAATAGATTAAAGTTTCTCACTTTGGTTGTTTAGTGGGTTTTTAGTGGATATTTAACTTCATTTAGTCCTCTATGCAAGCTCCAGGGCTATGGTATCACAGGATGAATATTTGAATGAATGCAATTATTTCTTTCAAATCATGAAATGAAGGTTGTTTTGAACGGGCTCACATCCAGATCTTTTCACATAAATGTGGGTGTTTCCGGTCTTATGCTGTATTTGATCTTTATCAATGGTCTCACTGATGTCATCAGTTTCCAACTAGATACTTATGCAGATGATATTGCTGTCTTAATAGCAAATCTGTCAAAGCTAACAAAGTCAACCTGGCCTGCTCTTGAAAAGGGAATTGGTTAACTGGGGCAGGAAATGGCTTGTAAATTTTAACACCTCCAAAACAAAACTGCTTTCATTTAACCAGCATAGAGAACCTTATCCACCATCAGCATGGCTGATATTAGACTCCTGGAGAGCAACACACTGCACCCTCTTGGTCTCATGTTTTCCAGTAACTTGAAGTGGAGCAATTACATTGAATCAATAGCTACATCTATTGCAAGGAAAGCTGTGCCAAAAAATTTTCTTGTCAGAATCCATCTTGCACATTTACAAATCTTTTTATCGGTGCATTTAATAGTGTTGCCATATCTGGTCTGATGCTCCAGCTATTCTTCTTGAAGTTTTTGACAAAATCCAAGGATAGATCTGTAATGTAATATATCCTAACCTGGCATCTTGACTTCACTCACATTCTTGCTGAAAGAAAATTTTCAAGGCAACTGCTCTGATGAGCATTTCTTTTTTTTTTTCTCTCTATACTCAGTCTTTTCTTTCAATTTCACTCCCTGTTAACACCTGTGTACTAGTGGCATTTCTGTCTTGCTTTGGGTGAAATGATTAAAAAAATAAAGTACAGTGATCATCAAAAAATATTTGTAGAAGTTGGTGTGAAGAATGTAATCTTGGAAAAAATGTAGAATATGAGGAATATTGGCTAAAAAATGGAAACAACTTTATATAAACATCACAAAAAGGATTATGTATGTTGGATGAAGAATTATATGAAAACTGATTTTTCAGTAGTAATTTTTAGTGTAGTACTATATTCACTGGGCCTGATGGTTGGACGAGATAGATTGAGTCTTTTTTTTAGAAATAATCATCCAACACTACTTGAGTGGGGATGAGTATTGAGTATTGTAGGTAGTTTAAATTATAGGTACCTTTTTTAAAGAGTATATTCTTGCAAGGCAGTACTCCTTTATATTCTGTCAAACTATCTAAAAGTTTTCAAGGGCATCAAATTAATAGAATAGCACTCAGCCTTTTCAGTTATTAATTTGATAGAAGAAATGCAAATGAGAATATAAAACATTATTTAATCAAAAAAATTTGGGAAGTAGTAAAAACTGTAAATGTTAAATTTGATACACTGATGAAAGACTAAAGGTAAGAAAATGTTAAGTTATATTAACATACAAAATAATAAAATTTATTTGGCTATGTGAGATCAGATGTTAAAGGTTTCTGCTGCCTATAGCTTTTGTGAGGTACAAATCAAAATTTATTTTGCATTTAACCATGTATTCTTCATATGCAAGTAAAAATTGTCAGTAAATAGATTTTATTGAATATTTACATTTTCTGTTTTTGATTTTTATTTGGAAAGGAATATGAATGTGCAATGTTAAAGCATTTGTTCAACCAGAAGCCATGAAACATCTGAGAATCAACAGGCCCTTCTGAAATTTTGAATCTTTAATTGCATCAAATTTCATATTCACCGAATATACTATGATGCATAACATTAGTCTTAAAAATTTCCTTTGGCATATTCCTTAATTATTAGTTTAAAGATTTTCTTCATTAAAACATTTCTTACTTATTGGAATCTGTAATAACTTCTGGTAGATTTGGTTGGTAGCAACTTATAAAGGATTTGGTAAAAGCATATTATTTTTCCAAAACACCCCTCTTTCTTTGTTCAATTTAATTTAAATCAAACTTTGATATATTTCATATATGTTTCATTTATATTCAAAACTGACAAACTTCTGATTAACTTTCATTTATTGGTCAAGCATTGAACATTAGAATTAAATAGAAATTAGTCTTGTGTATAAAACTGAACATGATCTGTTTAAGTAATATTATCTTCTATTGATTACTGTCAAGTTTTGATCTTTTAAATTTACTCTTTATAATAATTAGTGATGGGATGATACCAATATTTTTACTGATTCTCGTACAATTCCTGATACTGTTCTAAATTTCTGATTCCGATACCTACAGTGATTAAAATTCATTATTTTCGTTATTATTTATTTTTGGGAAACTTAATGAACAAAGTACATTTATTAATAAAATATTTAGTAGAAAAATGAATACAAAAGCTTATGAAATAAAGTTAGACATCCTTTTTATTTAAAAAATTGGTTAAGAGTTTTAAACAAAGAAAATTTTTTAAGTAAATCATTTAAGTACCTATGTGGTCCTTTGGGTTGATCCTTGGTAATGGCAAACAAATTTAAACGTTCATATGTCACAGATGGTTTTCCAAGACTTCCAAAATTGTGGCTAGTTGCTGAAGTGACTATTTCAATCCAGAGCTACCTTATCCCACGCTATTTTTAGATCATAAGGCAGCCAAGATCGAATTGTCACAGGTATCTTCATGTTGGGCTGGTCCAAGCAAGGTGACATACAGAGAAAAAAAATAACTTGAATAAATTGAACAAAAGTAAATACTGATTTTATAAGTCTCCATACAATAATTTGTTTATATCAATTGTTCGCATGCAATTACTTATCAGCCCAGCTCGCCTTTAAATTGAAAGTGACACTATTGTTGACCTGGCACAAATCTGATTTGCTGTTTTGGTAAAGTTTGGCACAAGGCTGAAGTCACAACTTCTCTTTAGCAAGCAATCATGTGGCCTTTCTTCTGTCTTGTCTCTGACTCATCTCTCTCTCGAATTTGCTTTATGCATTCATATTTATGGACATTGCTAATTACTGGCATGGAGGTAGACATTCTGGTGAATCCCGTCCAGTTTACGTCATAATTTTGGGGAATTCCCTCTTTCCCAATTCCTTCATCTCAATGTCTTTCACCAACCTTTTCAGTGAGTGTGGGTGGCCTATCCACACCCCCGCTCCTGTCTCAAATCAACTCCACATCTGTGAAAATTAAATTTCCACTTTGCAGCTGTGTGTCAATCAAACATCAACCATCAAGTCTGGGTCACTTTTCCATTGTTCAAACTGCTCAACATACAATTCAATCTGTTTTTATGTGAATCTAGTCTTCAATGTTTTCTAGGGGTTCTTGTTTCCATGTCTCTCAGCACATAACACTTTCTTATGTTTTAACAAGACCTCCTTCCATTTTACCACGTCAATGACAAATAGTATCACACCTAGCTGTTCGTATTTAAGTTCTAAAATTCTTGGATTATAATGTAAGAACATTATCATCTCTCCTGTTTCATCTTTCAGCCAATTTCTTTTAGTAAGTAAATGTTACCTCCAATAATAAATAACTGTTCACTTTCAACAGAAGTGGGAGATGCTGATAGATATTTCCTAGCTAAAAGTGTCATGATGGGAAATGCATTTTTATTTGAATTCCACCACTGAAAAACATTATCACTTTTTATATTTTTTAATGCAATATACAGGATAATTGAAAGTAACTCCCTATTTTCTGTAATTTTTACCAGAGGAAACAAATGCCTACCACTACCCTTTATATGATCGTTTGAATTAAATGCTGATCAAAACTCCTTATATGGAATTTTATTTTATTTTAATAATTGAAAATTTGAATTTTTAAATAAAATTTTATATAAGATTCAAAAATTTTTTTCTATTTTTTTAAATGCAGACAATGTTTTTTTTTTTTCCTTTTTAGAAACGAAAAAAAATAATAAAAATTTAAAATCAATAAATATTTATATTTTTTTTTTTATCAGGAATGTACTATTTGTACCAGGAATGGAAAATTAAGTTTTAAACAAAAAAAAAAAAAAACAAAAACAAAAAATTATTTTTAGAATTCAGAAATTAGGTTAAACATTTCAAATTCCAATATTTCTGATTAATCATCCTATCATTAATAATAAGTCCGTTATAATGTGAGCAAAATACATTTCATTTTGTTTGAATTTTCATAAAAGAACATTGAAGTACTGATTATTTTTTTTTTTTTTTTTTGTAAATAATAATTTTTGTAAATAATAATTTTTGTAAATAATTTTTCTAAATTTTTAAAATAGCTTATTTTTCCTTCTTAATCCATTGTACACTGAGAAATAAAAAAAAGAATTTTGAAATTTAATTGGGTTAAATAATTTTAGGGATGTCAAAAAATATCTTCATGTATTTGTTCTTTCACATATGGCAAAAATTAAATTGTTAGTAAATAATTGTATTTCAGTGAGTTTCAAAATTAATATTTTTTTTTTTTTTTTTCTAATTTCAGGATGAATTAAAGGTAGGCATCTTTTTTTTTTTTTTTTTTTTTTTTTTTTCTACCCCCTCCCCCAAGTAGTAAAAAATTAATTAAAAAAAAAAAAAAAATTTATGGAACTTGGATTTTACTTTTGTGATTATTACTGGACTACCTTTGAAAAAAGGTTCAAATCTAAGAAAGGTGAGTGAGTTTTATCTGTATATTTTTACCTTTTTGAATATAAATGCTTGTTAAAATGTTGAAATTATTGATACTCATAAATTTGACACCCACGTGTGTGTGTGTGTGTGTTGACACTGAGGTCAACAGCAAGTAGCTGTTGACCTCAGTGTCCTCTTTTATCTTTAAATATGCTCTATCTCTGATAATGAGCACTTTTGCCCATAAATATAGCATACCTTAAAACTATATTTTTATCATATACATAAGGCCAAGTTGGCTTGTAAAGGAATATACTTTTCTTATATATAGTATATATTGAAGAAAAGTTATGATGCTTGTAGCAGAATTCTTATTGTCAGAATTGTATTATGGAATCTTCTAAATGAAAAAGACTATCGAAAATTATCTCTTCCTTCAAGAAGATAAAAAGGATATTGTTTTTTTTTTTTTTTTTTTTTTTTTTGTCAAGTAATCCTTTTGCAATTTATAAAAAGGTTCTTTTAACAATTTAAATGAAAGTGATGTTGAATTTTAACAATGGTCCTCTTTAGATTGGTTAAAAAAATTAGTAAAATTACTTAGTCACTGCTTCTTCTGTTATTTGTTAGAGGAGGAAGAAAACTACAAGCTGTTCACTCACTGATGCGAATGGAAAGAAGGTTGCTTTGAAATTACATCTAATTGTTGAAAACTTAAGTTTCTTGATAAGTGCTAAAATGAACAATTTTGAATAAGCTAAAGAAATAGGAAAGTTTTTTTTTTTTTTATACTTTGTATAAGTATCACATGACAATCTACATCATATAAGTATCTCTTTGGCAATGAAATGGTCACAATGCATTGATAATTATGAGTGGAAGGGAAATTATTGTGGATTTATCTGCTAGATTTTATGTGACAACTGTAGTTTGTGATAAACAACTGGAAACAAGAATTAGTTTTCTTATTTTTGTGTTGGATATCTATTTTTTGTGCTCTGAAAAATTGTCAGACAGTTGTTGTGAATTTAGAAATATTGAGATCTATCATTTGGATGAAGCATTTAATGTAAAAGTGCCATGGTTAATGATATTCTTACTGATAGTTGATGTAATATTTGATGTTACATTAGTTATCTGCTTATAATACTTATGGATTTTCACCTAAACATTTACATTTTGAATTCAATCCTCTGGTTCCAGATGTCTTTCAAACCATTCTTCCTTGCACTGGAGCAAGTTTTTCTGAATGAATCCTGGTCAGAGATAATTTAAATGTCATGTCTGCCACAAGGCAATTTCTTGGTTGTTAATCTAGTGAAAAAATAATTAAAAAGTAATATTTGAATTATTCCTGCTTGAAACTTTGACAAATGGTGATGAGGTGTATTATAAAAGAAATAAGAAGGAATGATATAAATCTGGTGCAACAATTTGATATGATGAAATATTCTGTTTTCCATGGGTGTATATGTGTTCAAGTTCATATTTATTATTTGGATAAAAACCCTGCCATCAATCATTGTACCTATTTTAAATCTGAGTTGAATAGTGCTTTGAATTGCAATGAACAGCCAAATAATTAGGCAGGACCACATTATGCTCCCCACCTCCCAGATAAGGACAATAATGCAGTCCCAAGTTAACCAAATGCAAGCTAATAAAGAACTCTCAAAGGAAAATAAAGCAGCAGTTGGACAATGTTTTCAGGGAACGATGTATGATAGTAGTGAATATATTTCTTGTAAGATATTTAGTAGAATGGAATAAACCATCAGCAAATATAAACACTTATATTAAATATAATTCTGATATCAATACTGGTTGGATTGATTTCTGTAAATTTAGTGATTGGTTGGTTATGCCTGATGATTTGGAGATGAATGTGATGTTTAACACTTGATGAAATTATTGTGGCAATGGAAAGTGAAATTAAGAACTGTAAGGATAATTATCTGTATAATGAATGTGATGGTCAAGGTCAAAATGGTATATCTGTGAGATGAGCAATTAGGGAAAAGTTAAGGAACATATTAATATTTGTACTAAAGTTAGACTTGTGGATTTGAGAAAGACAGCCAATCTACGTAAAGATTCACTGACACTTTCAAAGAAATCAGTTCAACATTCACTTTCCTAGGCTTCTTCCAACCTGATGGTAAAGTTGAAGGAATAACTTGTATTTATGTGGATGATTTTCTTTAGGCTAGTACCAATGAATTTGAAAAGTCTATTATTGGTAACTTAAGAAATGTGTAAAAATCTGCACCAATATTTTTTAAATATATTGAACTTAATCACTACAAATAATGGTTAGACAGTATATCAACTTCAACATGCATGATCATAATCACCTGTTCCTATCGGTCATCAATGAGCAGTTCAGAGAATTAGTGAACTATCTAAAGGCAAGAAGAAAAGTTATGGGTTATTGAAGGGTCAGCGAAATTGGTTAGCTCCAACTACCAAACTTGATATTACCTTTAACACCTGTAATTTAAATGTCTCTTAACAGAGCCACTAGTAGTAACCAATAGAATGAGACTTGGCAGTATGAAGTTGGTTTTTCTAAAAATGCAAAGCATAAAATCTTGGTCTTTTGAGTGCTTCTCTAGCACAACATTTTCTAACCATTCTGATGGAAAATTCTCAAGCAAACTTTTATAATTTTTCTCCAATGTATTTTGAAAAAAATAATTGTCCCACAGACTGGCAATTAAGAAAAATAATAAGTCAAACTTGTCTACAGAAGCTATGGCATTGCTTGACTCTATGGAAGCAGCCATTTACTTTACAAGTAGAATACAGAAAGTATAGCATTGTCAAGAGTTAGAAATAAACTGCATCATGGACAAAAGATGTTTCCTAGAGGCATTGTATTTTTTCATCTTTAAAATGTAGAAAATAAAAGTTTACGCTTGGATATGGCAATAATTAAAGATATGTTAGATACAGAAGAGAGATAATGTAATTTCCTTGGTAATCAACAGATTATTTGACCAAAAAACTGAAGTGTCAACAGAAAAATTAAGAGATGCTATTTGTGGGAATAAACAGTAGTTCAGTACTGATCATTTAAGAGAAAAACAAAAGAATTATTAAAATTGTATTCTGGAACTTTTCAAATTAAAAAGATCAATTCTCTCCAGATTGACTCTTCCTCACAATCAAACCTTTTTGAAATTTGTAAAAACTTTCTGTCACAACTTACTTTAGCCATTCATGTTTTGGTTTGATTCAAGCTACATGCACATTTCTGGGTGGGGAGAATCTCTCACTCCAGATGGCACCTGTCCCATTGCACTCAGAAGGAAAGGGTCATGGTCAATCTGTTGCTTGAGGCATCATAAAATACAGGGCATATTGAAATCAATAAAAGCAGAGTTTACAGTGAGTTGCCTTCTGGATGAATTTAAGTAAATGCCTAAACAGACAAGTGATAAAGGAGCAAAAAAACAGGAAACTGTGGAGAGCTATGATCATCTGTGCCCTGAAAGGAGATGATACATAAAAGATCTCATAACTAAGAACTTGATCACAAAATAAGTTGCCAATATTTTATCAAGACCACTTGTATTTTTTTTATTGGATTTAAGCATTGGCAACTGTTCTTCATGTAAATCCTGGCTATTGACTTAATTCTGTCTATCATTAATTACTCTGAGAAATATAAAACTGAATAGATGTCAACAAACAAAAACTGTCAGTATTGAACACTTGACTCCAATAATTCAATCTAGGAAATGCATACTAAGATTGCATTGTTTAGTCAAGTTTTTTTAGACATGCATAATTGTTCCTTCATCAGAAAAAAATCATACATTGTGAATAAATGAGAATCTTAGTATATTTACTGACATGTCTTATCAGTTGAGACAAATTTGTTTGGTCATTTCTAGATGTGTAATCATTGCATATTTTATATTCAGTAAGAATAGAATGGAACATTTGACTTCAGATGGCATTAGCAAATATATGTTGTAAAAATTTCCTGTGGATAATCCTATGGAAAGTATTTACTTAAGTTTTTTTTTTCTCTACAGACCTTTTAAGAAATTAAAAATGCCACTAAGTATTATTATATGCTTGTACCTATGTATGGTGTGTCTCATATTTGGTATCACAGATACTGAACGTGATATATCTTATCTGAAAACATTTCAGCCCTCTGCTGACTGATGGAGCCTAAAAGGACATTCCGGGGGGGGGGGGGGTAAAAAAATGGCAATATTTTAGAGAAAATATGCCTGAACATCGCACTTACCAAATCAGGATATATCATCAAATTGCTATGCAAGGAAAAAAATCCTCAAGTCCATTTATCTTAAAGTAATAAGCATCATGAGTTCAAACTGTGATCTGATTCTTCTGCAAATTGTACACAATTTTGTACCAATGTATTTTGATGTGACATGAATAAGGGTCAGATCTCTCCAACAGTCTATGGTGAACATCTTCAACTTGATTGTTGTAGTTGCATTTCCTACTGAGATATTCCAGATAGTTACGAATATCCTTATTGTTTGCCTCTAAGCCTTCCTTAAGCTATCCCAAGCCTCTAAGCCAAAACTAGCTTTCTCCATCCTTCATTTCAATCAATTTGGTGCTATGCTGTATGGTCCTATGCAATGTGTGGTTCAGCAAAGCCTATGACAAGTTATTGGCAATGTTAAGCATTGGTTCCTTGCAGTGCTGATCAAATTTAACAATGTTGATCTTTCTGTTACATGAAACTATCTGAAGAATAATGCTCAACTGTTTGAGCAGTTTTAACATTAATTCTTTGTGTTTTTTGTTGTGCACTTCACTGATAACAGTAATCAACTCATCAGAATAGAATCAACGACCTTGTTTCCCATCAGTTGATGTACCACCTTAACCTCCTATAGAATTGAAGTAATCTAAGCGCAGACCAGTTTTTTGTTTGATGAAATCACTCACCTTATCTTTGGATTTGTTAAGGTGATCGAATAAACCAGCCTTCTCAATCCATTTCTTGTAGTCTACATGACAATGATACATTTTCAAATACCACGTTATTCCATTTATGTAGGAGTGGGTGATACTTATGCAATGTTGGTCAGTCAGAAAGTGGTTGTTGAGTGACACTATCTCTGGTCCCAAAGTCTCCTGGTTTAATTCGGATATTTCTGTCGATATCGAGGACTTCATTGAATATATTCTGCGTATCTGAAGCTGACCTGTCGATTTTGAAACAATCTTGTATTTTGTTTGGGTCTGTCCAATCTGGAGCATGAAGTTGAGGAGGTCAAGATTATTTTATCCTTCTCTAATCAAATACACAGGACTCAATTATCATACAGAATTGGGTACTTTGTTCTGCCATAAAATCTCTTCTTTGCCACCAACATTCCGTGTAAGTTTCAGAGGAAATATACCATACTGAAATATGTGAAATTTTTCAATATGAAATTTTTTTGAACTTTCTTTATTTCGTCCAATTTGACTTACTCATACCTATCTAAAAAGCCCTGAATGATGTTTCTATTGTCAATAAAACCAAAATTAGAGCAATTTTTCTGTTTTGGGGCTGTAATGTCCAACGACTGACATCTGGTCCCAGACTCCCAAAAATATGAAAAAAATATGATTTTTCACATGAAGAAAATTAATTTTGTTGATTTCACTGATACCATGTTGCCCATACCTTTTGTAGAAAGCACTTGGTGGCTATCTTATCTTCAACCAAACCAAAATTAAAGCAATTTTCATATTTTGGGACAATTATGCCAAAATATGGAAATCCGGTCCAAGAAACTGGACCAGGTCACAACAGGTAGAGGGATCATCACTTCAACTTAAAGCTAGAGACAAATTAGAAAAGATCCAACTCAATCCTTAAGACATTTGACATGTGAGTGGAGTTTCAGCTATGACAGTCCAAGGAGCAGTGAAAAAAAACTTGAAAATCAAATTTTACATGAATCCTTTGAATCATCTTGTTACTCCAGATTAGAAGGTTAGAGAGGGTGAAGATCATCTTGAATAAATTGGAAAATGATCCTGGAATAATATATATGTATATGTACTTTATATCGATCCTTCATGAGCTTCTGATCTTTAGCTATGATTAATTAATGATGAATATGTCATTTTCATTTATGATAGATTTCATCACGATTCTTCTGTTGAGCTTGGAAAGTAATTATACATTCTTGTTGTTCAAAGTAGAGTCCAATAGTGTTATAAAAACCTTGGAGAATTCTAGTAAGATATCTTTAATCATTTTTAAACATACAATGGTTCAAAGCTTAATCTACCCCTTAAACAATTTTGCTGTTACACCATGTATGTATATATATATATATATATATATATATATATATATAATATTGTGTGTGTGTAAAATTTGAGATACAACTAAAAATATATCTGTAAAAAGACAATATGAATAAAGACAAAAGAAAAATTTATCTTTGGCAGGTTTTGTTCTGTAAAGAAAGAAAAACCCACACACTCATTGATGTCATTTGGGGATGACATAGTTAATTTATTTTATGTTGTTAATTCTCTCTAATACATTTGAAGGAATTCATACCTCAGTCTGAAATTCCATATTTGATCACAAAAATGTAAAGTCTAAGGAGCTCCAATAAGATATTGTGTAAGCTTTGAATACCTAGTTAAAATGATACTTTGAACAGTTGGTTTGGGCTATAGCCTAAAAATAGATAAATGTTTTTTTTCTGGGTCTGTGAGTTTAATAACAAGTGTTCATTTTGAGATCAATTGGCCAGCTTTCAAGATGTAAACCACCATTTATCTTATCCTGCAAATTTGTTGCTTATATGATACTTATAAAACTTTGACATCACAGATAAGCTAAATGCACTTTGTATGGGGTACATAAGATTTAACTACAGGTCAGATTAGTCGGCTTGAATTTTAAATCTCAAATTAATGTCCTATTCTTATATTTCTCACTTACTTCCATTTGACATCTTATCAAATTTGTTATGAAGAGAAATTACAAAACTTATATTTTTTGGCTTTCTTTGACTGGAACACTGTTAGAGTTCCTTTACTAGAAATAAAAAAAAATATTTGATGTCTCAACAGAATTTAATTACAAGTAGATTCTACCATTTCTTTTGCTGATAATTTAACTATTTATGTCAAAGGAAACCATGAAACACAAATATTTCTTTATTTTGACATCATCCAGTGAACATTCCAGTGAATTGACATCAATGTGGGTGTATTATGACTCATCCAGAGATATTTGAAACAGACTGGAAGCAATGGTGGTAATTACAGAATATAACAAATAGAAGCCAATGGTCAAATAGAAATTGTCCAAACATGAAGCTTAGTAGTAGCAAGGGTTTGTTTAATGACTACAGTATTATGTGACAGACAGAAATCAGGAAGTACATGTCATGTAGAGTAATTTCATTTCTCAATGAAATGTAATTTTTTATTTGGCTGTCAGCATCAAATAAAACAGTCATTTGTAAACTTAAAATTAAACATATTTTAAAAAGAACAATTTGGACCAATCCTACCAAAAATGTATGAAGTACCTGCAATTTAAGCCTTGTTATTATTTGTAAATAGCAGTAGTCAAAATAAAAATATAGTAATGACTGTATATCTATTAAGAAATCATGTCTGTAGAGACCTTAAAGAGTTTCCCTCTTTTGCTTCTTTACTTTCAGGTTCAATAGGTTTAAATGATAATTTTCAGCATAATGTAAATTAAAATTTTGATAAAGAATCTTTTTTATCTGCTCCTAGTCTTCTGGGTAGATGAAGTTTATTAAAATGAAATGAAAATTGAAATTCTTTCTTAACTAGGCATTCTCTCTTCTAATCACGATTATAAAAACCAATCAACACAACTTTTTCATGATAGTTGAGTGATTAGAACATTGGGATATGATATTTTTTATTAACAAATGTGAATTTTACTTATTTGTTATGCACACTTCTTTTTTGTAATCATATATCTGGTTACTCAGTAGGGGATTGCTAATATGGCTGACAAGACTGTGTACGTTTTTTGCTACATTTTCATATCAAGTTGGAGTTTTCTTTCTTATTGAAAGGTTGAAAAGATTACTGTCATGTGTATTGCCATGTTCTTTATTGAATAAAATCTAAGAAATTCATTTGGTTTCTACTTTGATAAGGAAGATTTTGATTTGTAAAAGTGGCTAAAAATCTATCTTGAATTGCCTTAAATGAGTGAGAGGTTCTAAGTTACAGTTTCAGTGGACACTATTTACATTATTTGGACTATTGTCCTCATCTTTGTCACTTACTGCAGTGTTTAAATAGTATGACCGTCCATTTCTTTTTATGTTAAATTTAACACCATTAGAGTAGATAAGTTCTGAGTAATTCCAGCCAAATTTCACAGAAGCTCAGTGGCAGCCTGTACTGAGAATATATTTTGTTTGAATGTAGGAATGTATACCACATTTGTTAAAATGCGGTCATGCATATTTCCATCCATATCAGTTATAGTGATTTGAGCATTACCTCTTTTTAAAGCAATATTACTGGTTTAACTACTATCTGCCAGTTTGATATGATGATTTTCTGGATTAAAATCATTATGGAAAGTAAGAAATTTAGATTCACCACAATCAACAAGTAAACCATTTTTGTTGGAAATCATAAATGAACATATTTTATCTGAAACATTTTTTTTTTACGTAATGGGCTTGCTTTTTGTTTCTGTGTTCAGTACTTTTATGTTCCAGCTTGCAACAAGCATGACCGATAATATTTTTGTTTGGTGGGTTGAAATTATAGCATTCTGAGGGGTAATTATTTGCTGGATATTTGTACAACTTATTCTGGCAGTTAGCACTCTTATGCCCAAGTTTGCCACAAGTGAAACAGGTTGGTACATTAGTTTGTGGTTTGTGATTTGGCATTTGAAGTGACATTATGGTATTCTCACTATTATTATCATGAATCATTTTTTTCAGTTTCTTTGAAGCTTCACAATGCTACTTTAAATTTACTAAATGTTAGTAGCTTGTCTTTCTGAGTGATAAGTTGTAAATGGCTTGAAATCAGATAGAAGGCTTTTTAAAATCATGGCGATTAATAAAACATCACTGATAATTTTCTCAGAAGTCTTTAAAAAGTGACTGATTTTTCAGCTTGAATAATATAATTTGTAATAGCTTCAGTGCTGGCTTTGTGTAGGGATGTTAATTCCGTATATAGGGAAATTATTTTTGACTTTTCTTTTAATAAATATTGCTCCCTCAAAATTTGCAGTGCTTTTCTCCAGTCATCAGGGGCTTCTCTCATAATAATAGATAAACTTTGATCATTGAGAAATTGAATTGATTAAGCAAATGCATTTGCATTCTTTTCAAGGTAGTCTTTGTTATTGGGACAATCAATAATAATGTATTAGATTGGTGCAAAAATATCGTTTTAATGTCAAAAACCGTCATTATTTTGCACCAACCTAATAATTTTTGGATCCACATATACCTCAAATACTTCCCATAGCTCATATTTCGATTTGTTACCATTAAAACAGAACATATTGCTGGGCTCGCAACCTGATGAGTTACAAGCCATTGTTAAAGTGCAAGATAAATAACACAATCAGAATTAAAGTTTGTAATGAAAGGAAAAACAGTCAAAAAGAGGAAACAGCAACAATCATTCAAGCAAGCAATATAGTTAAAGCAAATCAAAATTGATAAGAAGGCAAAAGAATTCACAAACTAGGAGTTGGCGCTTGTACACAAAAGCAAGTTTGACCAAGCGAACACAATATGTCAGTCTAGTAGTGAAGGCAGATCTGGATGGAGTCCTGTCAGAATGTAAGCTGTCTCATTTTATTGGCTAAGAAAAATATCCCAAAATTTATTCTGTGTCTCGTCTGACTATAAGAGGGGGATGGGGTGCAATCATTCCCATCTTGGGAAATCACCATCTAAAGTTTTTAAGAAGTATGGTAAAAAAGCTTAGTCACTGACTCAACATTTTTCTGTTAAAAGTTTTAGTGTTCTTGAAAAAGGGAAAAAATGCAAACAGTTATCCTTCAAAAACAAATTCTTTGATAACACCCTGTATATTTCTTTCTAAAAGTTAAAAGAAAAAAGTATGGTTCTTTTTCTTTTTTTTTTTTTTTCTTATTGAGTGAACTGTAATGATTTCATTAAAATTAAAGAAAAACATAAAATTAATAAATAATATTATATAAAGTTAATGTCTAGTTTATTTTAACAGATGTATGATTTTTATATGCTTGTTTTTCAATTTTATACTTCAAAATTTATTAAAATACCATTTTTTTGCAAAGTTACTTTAATAGTTTTTCTCTATTGTTATGCATAAAGAACAAATGCATTCATACAATTCTCTTTTTTATTAGTTGTGTTTTTAGGTAAAATAAATATTTAGTTTAATTTTTTTAAATTTTCCATTAAAATGTGAAATAGAACCAAATGTCATATTCTTATTACAAAATTAATAAAACAGCCATTTAAGGATGTTTTTATGTAAATTTAATATCATATAATAAAATTTAATTATGCAATTCGATATTCTAGAAATGCTGTGAACAAAATATTAGCCATGCTGCTGCTTCTGGCTCAATTTTTCAGGTTCTTCTATGAAGTATTTATTTACTCAAATTGAGCACAAAACTAATTTTTGACACAGTCAAAATTAAAGTGCACTGTGGTGGAGCAATCCGCCACAAGTCATTGTCTGAAAAATAGCCAAAGCCCTCTCCCTTCAGGCACTGGGAAAAACCCCCAGTTCCCGCTTCAAGGGGGAGGTGTTGCGTGAAGGAGCAGCACTCTGGGAGAGAGCCAGGCAATAGCTGATTTTATGCTGACATGTTCCAGAAATCTAGATACTTACTTAACTGAATAATTAATTAAAAGATTATGTAAAATTTTGCAAACCTTTAACAATATACCCACAAACCAATATATGAAAAAAAAATCAATTTAAAAAGTGGATTCTCAAGTTTAAGGCAACCCTCTAAAATTTCTCAAAGTTGGGGTTAAGTGTATAAGCTGGTTTGAAAAGTTATCCCTAAACTGAAGCAGAAATAATTGTGCTTTAGAAGCTTAATCATTTCAAGTATTACCTAGTTTCCATCAATGCTCCAAAAGTGTTGTGTTATTGCTTACAAAACAAATTACAGAAGCCAGCAAGACAAAACTGTAAGATGAACAAAATATCAGTTTATTGTTTTGCAAAAAACAGACGAGAGAGATAGAGCAATGGAGAAAATCAGCTTCAAATACCAATCTGAATGTTACAAACAATACAGTTTTTGTCAACTACACTGGCCTTCAAATTTTGATACCATAGAAGTTCATGGAAAAATGCCCCTCATCTGGCCAGGTGTATCAAAGGTGTGAAATACTAACACCCTCTGCTGTTCAAAGGGATATAAAAAAAAAAAAAAAAAAAAAACAATGACTCCAGTACTGCTTGAAATTAAATTGATGAAATGAATGCTTTTTTACAATTAGATAAGATTAATTATACAAATTTGAAAGTAGGTCTAATCAGCAACAAAAAAGACTTTGTGTATTCAGTTGTAGCATTTTTGGCTGAAAATATTTCAACTGTTCAGTCATCAAGTTATCCCTCTCTTTATGTTGAGAATTTATAAAAAATTGCAGTTTGAAACCATTCACTATGGAGTTAAGTGTTATATTAGTAGCCTGTCCCAAACTATAAATATTATTGATACTTGGTTAACATTGGAAGAAATTATCTGATATTTAAATTTTTATGGCTTTTGATTACAAGAAGGATATCTTGAGTCAGCACTTTTAGCAATGCCCCCCCCCAAAGTGGTGGGAAGGAAATACAGCTCAGATATAATAATACATACTTTTGAGTACTATGTAACATCACAGTCATTGTATAATAGATTAAGATAGGATTTTCAATTACCATCATTAACAACATTAAGAAGGGTGACATCAAAAGTTTCAAAACTCAATGAAAAATCTTTTTTGCTATCTGTATTTAATACTCTTAATACCAGCCAAAAAGGAGTGCATAATTTTCCATGATGAAGTATATATCTAAATAATGTTACTATATCATGGAAAACAACTATTTGGTTAGTCAGTTGACAGTCCGTTTCTCCTACGTCCTGGGTATGGCATTAAACTGCATCCAACAGCAAGGCCTCTGATCAGGAGGTTTTGAGGAGTGTGGAATTGCTGGTGTTCCCAGGTCAACCCTGGCCCGGGGTGGTAGCACCTGTTAGGGTCCTAGCTATAGGCAAATAGTGAACTCCTAGTTTTTTCTAGATCTTACCCACGTCCTGGGTATGGCGATAAACTACATCCACGTCCTGGGTATGGCGATAAACTACGTCCAACAGCAAGGCCTCAGATAATGTTTTCGGAAAAATAATATTGCCAGCTATACATTTTTGAAAAAAATAATGTTGCCATCTGTACGGTTCTGGAAAAATAATGTTGCCAGCTGTACATTTCTGGAAAAATAATGTTGCCATCTGTACATTTCTTGAAAAAGTAATGTCGCCAGCTATACGTTTCTTGAAAAAGTAATGTCGCCAGCTATACGTTTCTTGAAAAAGTAATGTTGCCAGCTATGCGTTTCTTGAAAAAGTAATGTTGCCAGCTCTGCATTTCTTGGAAAAGGTAATGTTGCCAGCTATAGGTTTAATAGTACTATATATATATATATATATATATATATATATATATATATATATATATATATATATCTAACTTAATTTGGCATTAAATGACCTACAGTGGTTGATATGCCATAAAACCCAACCAACCATTTCTTCTAGCACAAAAAGTACTTAGTATAATGTTGATGTCTTAATGGGGGTTCAAAATTTCTTACAAGATTAATTCCAATGTCAAAATTAACATCATCTCTCTTATTCAAACAAATTGAGTTAACAGTTCAGGCCATCGCCTTAGATTTAAAAAAAAATTATATCCTGCATTCCCTGAAAAACCTTAGTTAACGGAAGATAATAAACATGGTTTTTGATTATGTTCATCTGATGAAAAATATTTGCAATTTGTGGCTCACAGAAAAGATTGAACTAATCTTTAATGATAATCGAATAAAACAAGTAGCAAAAAACAGTTATATCATTTTGAATCTGAAAGGCTAGTTAAACTTTCAGATTTAAATGAAATTTCTATTGTTCCAAAGCCCATAGAAAGACAATGGGTTTCTACTTCCCTAAGAGTGTTTTCAGAAAAAAACATACAATGCACTTCTCACTCAGTCTGGAATAAGTGCAGATAAGAATAATATTGTCATCTTTATAAAGAAGGTTTTGACATGGTGGAAAATCTTAAGTATTAAGACTCTTCAAATTGGTAAACTATGCAATGACCCTCTACTAACTGAAATCTGGTCTCCGAATGACAGCCAACTTGTTTTTATCTTAATATAACTGGCAGTTAAGGTAATTGTATAAAACAATTATCTAAACACACTCCTACTACCACATACCATACTTGCAATGGAATTGTTAGTCTCTGTTTACACCTTTTAGCTACAAGCCATAAATGTCCTACTTAGAAAAAGTTAGAAAATTAATTTACTAAGCTTTGTCAAGGGTCAGGTGGCACCTATTTTATAAATATCCACCAGTGTATTGAAAAGCTGCTTATTAAGCAGACATCTTTACTTTTAAATCAGAATGTAAATATTGATGCTTTCAATGTTAAGTAGTGTAATGTTTCAATGTTATGTGCGTCAGAAATTTACCAGAAATTTTTACCTCTTTGTTTTGTTTAATACTTATCAGTGTCCACAACAAAAATATATATTTTCATTTATTTAACTTTCAGCATATCCTGTTATCCTCAAGTATAGGTCAAAATACATTCAAAATATATTCAAAAATTTTCTTCCAAAATTTTTTAAAAATCAAACATTTTTCAATAGGCCTCCAGTTCTGCCAGTTATGTCATGAGCAGGCCTAGAGTATAGTACGTTATGGTATGATTGCATACAGCCCCTAATGATAACACATGCAAATTTGAGCACAAGATGCTGTTCTTTGATACTTGTGTGTATATTAATCAGAATCAAAGAATTTTTAACCTGATGCCCGATTCCAAAACTGATACATTTTTTTTTTTTGGTTAAAACTTAATTTCACATTCTTGGTATGAATGATAAAAAGATATAAATATTTATTGTTTTAAACTATCAGTAAAACTAAAATCTTTAGATCATAATAACTTTCCATAAAGTTCATTAGAGTCTGTTTTAGTTTAAAATAAAATTTTTATTTTTAATTTCTTTTTAAGCATTGTTAATTCACCCATTTTATTATAAATTGTTATTAGGTTGGTACAAAAATAATGACGTAATGTCGTTTTTTAACGTCAAAAAACAACATTAATACATCATTAAATTTGCACCAACCTAATAATTTAATAATTATAATCAAATTTATGCAATATAAACACACAATGAATACACGTTTTTGTTCTACTGGCTCTCTTTTAAGATAATTTTTATTATTTTTTTTAATTTATAAAGAAGAAAGAAAAAAAAAAATGAATGAAATTCCTGTCAATATAACATTTGATTTCTTCACATAAAAAATTGACCTTGTGTGCCAAATTGTCCTCATGGTGAAGCAGTTAAATTACAATTTGTTTTTATAATAGTTTTAATCCATAAAATCATTTCAAGTCTCAGTTATCGAAAAGATTTATTTTTGTTTATGTAGCATACTATGTAAATAAAAATAAATCTTCAATAACTGAGATTTAAAAAGTGAACACTTATTTTATGAAACTTAAATTTGTTTGTATGAAATTTAGATATTTCTTAAAATTTTATAGCTTTTGAAACAGATTTTTCATCTTTATTTACTTAAATAACAGACAAACTTTTATTTGAAGCTTCCTGAAAAAAATTCTTTTTCACACAAAATTTTGTATGAACAAAACTTATAATTTTCATCAAAAATTGTATTTAATTTTATTTTACTTATTTTTCTTTGGCATAATTGAACTTTCCTATGTTAAATTATTATGGCATTTAAAATATTTTGAAATTTTGTTCTCATTTATTCCTCCTTGGAGCCAAACGAGATGCAAGTTTTATAAGTAGAAGTGTATAAAAAAAAAAAAAATAAAAGTTAAAAATCAATATTTTTATCTGACATGATTAAGCTATAGTTGTTTCCACTTTTAACATCATTTGTTTTAATATTTTAGAAATAAAACTAGTAAAATTTCATCTAATCTAATAAATAACTGAAAAAAGTCAATCCCATGCAAAAAAAATACACATTTATGGTTGTTCTCATCCTTATGAAGATTTTAATCATTTTTAATCTTATTTGAAGGTTTTGTAATAGTTGAATCTTACACCTTATAAAATCAAGTTTTTTTTTTTAAATAAAGAGATCTGCTTTTACTGAAATTGTTCTCTTTATTGTTTAAACTCTTACCCAATTTTTTAAATAAAAAGGATATCTAACTTTATTTCATACACTTTTGAATCCATTTTTCTACTCATTCTTGCATTGAATACTATTGCCATATATGGTCTGGTGCCCCACTGTTCATCTTGAGATTCTCGACAAAATCCAAAGACAGATATACAATGTGATAGGTCCTGACCTGGCATCTTGACTCCAGTCACTTTCTCACAGACATAATGTGACTTCTTTCTGTCTTTTCTACAAATATTTTTATGGTAACTACTCTGACGAGCTATTTTCACTAGTGCCTCAACTGCAGGAATTTAAGCGTGCTACTAGGTTGGTATCTCAGTCCCACCCTTTTACTGTCGAAACAATTAAATGTAACCATCTCTTCTACTCCAACAGCTTCTCTCACAATTCCCAACAGTGCAACACACTTCCACTTACTTGCTTCCCTGATAACTATAATCTTCAAAAATTTAGATGTAATGTCAATTGACATCTTCTAATGCCTTGATCTTGATTCTCATCCTTCTCTTTATCCTTTCCTCAAATATCCCCCTTTTCTCTTTCGCTCTCTGTAACCCCTTGTGTGCTAGTGGCACTCAGGCCTTGCTTAGGGTGAAATGCTTAAAAAAAAAAAAAGTTTTATTAATAAATGTACTTTCTTCATTAAGTTTCCCAAACCAACTGTATGGCCTAAAAATAATGACTTTTAATCATTGTAGGTATCAGAATTGGAAATTTAGAACAGTATAAGGAATTGTATTTGAATTTTGTGTGTGTAATATATATATATATATATATATATATAATTATTTTTTTTGAAAATATGATTCCATTGCTACATAAGAGTTCTCATCTTTCAGAAACGGAAGCTATAAACCTCAATTTAATTATAGAAATTAAATTGAATTAAAGTACCCAGCTCTGTTTCATCCTCATGCGAATTTTGGAATAAATAATCTTGAAATTTATGGAGCTTTATAAGCATATACATTCGTAATATTAATTACTATGGAAACGGCAAAACCAGTTATTTTAATAAGGGGTGTAAGGGTTTACATTTTCTCTGACAACAATTGTATCAACATATTAGTTACTTTTGTAAAGAGGTTAAGTTAAGGTAGGGTCGGTGTATCTATTTTCAAGCAAATGATGACATGTGTTTGACACATATTGTCTGGTCTATTTCAACGACAGAGTTATTGGCATTTTTGTTATGCCAGTTAAATTTGTATTTGTATACCTAAAGATTTTTTTTTCTAAAAGGGTTGTTTGTGTATAAATACATCATATTGAACTACAATTTTTTTTTTTTTTTTTTTTTTTTTTTTTTTTTTATGACTTCATAAAGGGTTTTTTTTTATCTTATGTTTGGGTTAAGTTTTTGAACCTATTCTTTTGAGTGAAATTGTTTATAGACTATGAAATTTAAAAAAATTTTAAGCTAATTATTTAAGCCAAAAATTTGTTGTCGTGGAAAAAAAAAAAAAAAAAAAATGTATGGAATCGTCAAAAAAAACCCACCAAAAAACAAATTGTTCTAAAATTCACTTGAGTATGAAACAGAGCTGGATACTTTAATTCAATTTAATTTCTATAATTAAATTGAAGTTTTTAGCTTGTGTTTTTGTGAAACATGAGAACTCTTATGTAGTGATGGAATCATATTTTTAAAAAAATAATTATAATTTAGGCTCTACTTGTGTATTGAGCACTGTTTTTAACAATAAAAACAAAAATGCTAAAGAACTTCAGATTATTAACCTAACAGTTCCTTCCTATTTTTCTACATATCTGCATACATACACATACATACATACATACATATATATATATATATATATATATATATATATTTTAAATAAAAACAGACCACCTTAAGGTTCCATGTAATAAATTATTTCACTACAGCCCTTTTAAAAGGACTGCGGATCATCAGACTTTACTTCCTCCTTAGGTTTACCCATACGGATTACCTAGTTTTTCATATATATATATATATATATATATATATATATATACACACACACACATATACACATATATAATGTATATG
>OZ010593.1:106155625-106263942 GCA_963932145.1 Acanthosepion lycidas | reverse complement strand
ATTCTTCGAAACAAAGCCAAAAGAATTTTACAGTAATGGAATTAGTAAGCTTGTTAATAGATGGAAGGTAGTCATAGATAATCAGGGAAAATACATTGTTGATTGAATCTGTAATTAAATGTAACATTTGGTCACTTGTTTTCTTTATTCAAAATTCGGACAGAATTTATGGGATGACCTGATATATAGCATTGATATAACCCTAAGTTCTATGCTAACAATTTTTTCTCATACATTTCTTGCTTGTGGGAACTATCTTCTGGTTTTTTGCTTTCCAGTCAATTTTGATCTTCAAAAATTTAAATAATTATTGCCAATAATTATCTTCTGTCTCCTTAATTCCTGTTCTTTTATGGTTCTCTCTCCTTAATGTTTTCTTTTCTTACAGTATCCCACTCTTACTAACCCCTTGCAGCTTTGTGGTTTTATTGCCTTGCTGTGTATTAAGAAAAAAAATTAAGGGAATATGGAAATAACTGAACATCTTATTCGTTTATAATCAGCAAAATGAATTATCTTAATCTGGCTTTGGTCACATTTGGGCGCCAGTTGACAATGTAAAGAAAGAAGATAGCAGATTTGAAATTTGGGCATCAGTCTCCTTCAGACATTGTCATTGTGATCACTGCTTGCTCTGATTATCAATCCATTATACTTTATAACTGCTGCACATCTAGTGATACCAACTTTTTGAAAATTTAAGTTGATTGACCTTGAGATGGTCAGCACACACTGTATTTAGCTTTGCAGTCTGCCACCTGTTTCATTTCATACACTGTGCTGTTGTATGTTAAATCACACATGAAACTGAATTCAAACTTGAACATAGCGGTCTGTTATTTTAGTCTTGTAAAATCTGCAATATTCACAAATGCCTGTCTGTTCAGTATTAAATAAGATATTTGATATTTGCCAAAGTTGTAAATTCAAATACTGTTTGTGTGTTATGGATCATTTTAATTTTGCTGGTGATCAACCAGAATTTGTGCTTTTTTTTTTTTTTTTTTTTTTTTTTTATAAGAGGAAATTATTTATTAAACTTGCGTTTCCATGGTGATCTTGATAGAACAAAATAATATTTTTTCTCTGAGAAATTGAATTTTGTTGACAATATTTCTCTTCTGCCATACAGAAGGATTTACTAATAAACAAAACAGGCCTGGGATGTGAATTCTTTAATCCATTCATCTCATTGCATAAGATAAAGAGAAAAATAAAATGTCCAAAGTGGGAGACATTACTTTAAAAAAAAAGAAAAAAGGAAAGTAATCTGATCTTTTTCTTCAGTTGAATTTGGCTCTTATGCAATATGATTCTCCTGTTCACTTCATAAACACACTTTAATTTTTACCTGAAGAAGTTTGATTAGATGTTGAAAATGAACAAAAATTTTAATTTTGAACACTGGATAATTTTAAAGATAAGCTCTTGGAAGATTTAGACTTTTGTGTATCTTACTCCATCCAACAAATTCCACTTGTCACAGGTTCAGAAAATACATCTGATTTCAAATCAGTTAAATTTGAGTATTTAAAAGAGTGTACACAATATTACATTATTTGTTAATATTTCAGCCTCTCTCTTAACCTGAATATAAATATAAAATTGTCTGTATCAAAAATGATCACAGTTTTTGTTGAATTAATTTCTACATATTTGGATGTAATATATAGTTAAACATAGTATAAGAGAATATTGTTACAGCCTTCAAATAATTGTCATTGAACATTGTCACAGCTTTACATATAGTTATTAGCTAAAATTGAATTTTAAATTTTCACTTGAAAACCTTTTGATAATATTTACCACTGAATTAAATAGATAGAGAAGATTGTTGAAAAATGTTATTTTATTTTTATCATTAGGTTAGTCTTTATAGCATGTGTGTGTGGGTAATATCTTATATAAGCAATTTAATGAGAGAACAGCAACTTCCTTAATTGTTATGGTCCGGTTCCTTGTACCACGGTGATAGTCCAAGGTAGAACCAATAAAGAACTCGAACACGTATATGGAATAAACGCAGATATATTACAAACAGGAATATATACAGAGAAGGTAGAAAGTGTTAGTACGAACAATCAGGTTTAGTAGTAATTGTCTGAATGCGACTCTGTTTCGGACTGCCTCTAACTCGACTGACTGACTCATTTGCTCTGACTGACGGACTTCTGACGGACCTCACTCCAGACTTCAGACTGAATTCCAGACTTCCGACGGAACTCTGCTTCCTCTTGAGGTGCAGTGTTTATTACGTATGGAACAGTCCATTATGTTATTATGGGTATGGTCCCATAACATTAATATATGACAGTCTAAAGAGAAGTCTTATAACCCATCAAATTTAGTAATTCTTATGTAAACAGTTGATAGATGTTTGACTCAATAGCCACCTTTTCACTGGTAACAAATCTTATCAATATTTTTACTTTTTTCACAAGTGTATACTGGTTCTCACTTGTTTGTGGATATGACAATATGGAACAGTATTTGTCTAATTTAAGCATCTAATTTTGTGGAAGGCTCTCATAATACACACTGCTCTTTTAATCCTACCAGATATAATGTATCGCCTTCTTTGGATGCAGACAAGCTTATTTTCTATAAGACCTTTCTTCTATTCATATTGTTAAAAAAAAAAAAAATTCATTGAACATAACTGTTCTTCTCAAAAATAGGTAGTCTTTGTTTTGCAGATGGAAATGCAGTCCATTAAATTAATTTTTTCATCAAATAATCAAGAGCCCAAACATTGTAGTGATTTAGGTATCTAGGTGTTTTCAAATGTTTAGAAATATAACATGTATTTCATATTAGCATTTTAGCTCATATGAAATACATGTAGTATCTCTGAAATTCTGCACTTGGTTATCAGGATTATTTTTAGTCAGTATTTCAGTTTGGTCATCATTAATGACTGCTGTCCTGTCAAAATGTTCTTGGTCTCCCAGATCAAAATTTCTACGACTGAACCTAATTAGCCAATTTCGTTGGGTGGGACAATTTTCAACTTTATTGTATCTTTTTTGTTTTTACCCTCTACATAGCAAAAGTATTAATTCATAAAAATTACATGATAATTTTCAGCTTTAAAATTCTATATCATTGTTTATCCCTTTGTTTTTTTTTGGTTTTTTTTTTGCCTGACCAAAAAGGATTATCTCCACAAATTCTATTTGGTCATTTCATCAGATTTTGGGAAGTGAATTGGGCTGAGGGCTTCCAATAACTTTTTGGAATAATGATACCAGAGAAAATTGCAGACCTGAGAGCATGGCACATTTTGGAAGATGATAAAACTATGCTGAATGGTTTGAAATATAATGCAAAAATATTGTCATAGTTAGAAGTGTTTTCCTGTCACAGCTGTTAGGTCTAGATAATTTGGAAAACAACTAACCATAATTTGAACTTTTGAATAGATGTTGACAAGTTTAAGAGGTGAAAATTGTTAAAGCAAATGTTGACTGCATCACAGTCATGGGACATGTTAAATGTATGTATGCAGGAAATTGGGGTATCCACAAAATGCATACATGTTGAAATTGGGAGGTTCAAGTATGAGGAAGACTACCTCCAATAAATAGGAATTGATCAATTGGGATGATAATTCATCTCAACTGATCTGTGGGGATGAATTTGGCAGGAACCTCTTTATTCAAGTTTTTCAGTAGTTTCCAGCTGGGTTTTCCGGAGTAGAGTTAGTAGTTTGCAGTTCAGCAGAGAGTTGGGGAAGAGTTTTAATGCCATGCACAATTGTTGCCAGGAAAAGATATTAGAGTCATCAAGAGCATTCATTGAAAGAAGCCCTCAGAAATGAGACTTTACCAAATTGTAGCGGTCTCCAGCCAGACAGAAATAAAGAAGTTATCTAAACCAACAGTCCCATACTCTTTGGCTAATATTTACTCGTTCAACATCAACAACAGTGGATGCTGCTGACATCAAATTAAACCAACTTATTGTTTATAAGAATGTTGACCTATTCTTTGGCAGAAGCTATTTGTAATGCTCCCATAATTCAACTAGTATGGTCAATTTCACTTCATTCCAGTGATCTGGCAGACTTGTCTTGCTCCTTTTGTGTATGAATAACTTCAAGTATTTTGAGTCTTTGTTTATATTGAGTGCTATGAGTATTTTAGTATTGTCAGTTTTTGTGTTTATAGTCAGTTTATGGTCTTGTGATGTTTTGGCTGAAATATGAATTGCACTAGTTTTGTTTTAAGTGGCATGTTAGCCTATGTGAAAGCCTGGTGGTTGAGAGACCAATATGAGAATTTGTTATACACACTTTTTGAGGAACACTCTCACTCTTTTCACTGTTACCATAAAATGGAATTTTGTTAAGTCATTTCCTGATATCTTATTGCTAAGAAATAGTTTGTTTTCTACTAGGTTTGCTTTGGTCCAATTAAACTATATAGAAAAAAAACAAAAAAAACTCAACATCTGCTCCCAACCAGTTATAATTTAATAACTTACATGATTTTACTTAATAGTTATTCTTTCTATTAATTAAACTTAGATTTCTGCCACAGTTAATGCATTAAAATACGTCATTGACATTTGAGCCATAGAATTGGAATGATGGAAAGGGAATTGCTTTTTATGAAGTTCAGGTTGGTTTTCAACTTGTAGGAGAATGGTTAATTGAAAATGATTGTGATTTATTAGCAAACTGTGTGAAAAATTATTGCTCAAAAAATGGTAAATATTGGATAAAACACTTGGAAATATGTTTGGATATCTTGAGTAAAAATTTTGAATAATCTGATGGAAAGAAATGATTTGAGATAATGAGAGGAAAATGAATTAATGTTCATAAAATGAGAATTTATTTATTTTCAGGAGGAAAAACTCACTATTACAGCAAAAGGTGACTTACCTCATTTACGAGATCCTAACCTCATCAAAGATAACGACTTGACATCATTAAATTATTTAAATGAACCTGAAGGTAAGTTAGCTTTCCTCTTTTTTTCTCTCCTTATTTGTTATGTTTTTCTCTCTTACACTTGTGCTCTTTCCCTCCCTTTCCTTGATCTCTCTGTAGCTTCTCATTTCTTTCTTTGTTGAACATACTTTCTGCTGTTATGGTATAAAATTGTTAGAAAATCTTTTCATGATTGGAATTAAATATGTAAAAATAGTTAATAAAAAATGTTAATAGGTTTAAAGAAATTAGATTGGTTGAGAGGTTCTTAAGAAACTGAAACTGAATATTGGTGTTAAGTTATGATCCTGTACACACCTGCTACACTCAGCAAGTTTGCCTGAAAATGGTGATAAGTATTACTTCATTGGTTGAAATCCAAAATTCTTTCTAAAAATAAGATGGGTATGGTTTTTTTAGGCAAAATAATATTGGAGAAAGGGCTTTCCCCAAAACTCTGTCAGCACTGACCAATGAGCACTATGCTTTGGTTACTTGGAGATACATTTGTGGGAAGTAGATTATCACAACTCTTTCAAATATCTCACTGGCTTATGAAACAAAGGACTCTTAGAGAACATATATTAATGGTAAAAACGTACCAGTACATCATTGATGACAAGCTGGAAGACCTAATTTTATATATATATATATATATATATATATACACACACACACACACACACACACACATACACACACAGGCAATTGGCAGTTCTAGTAATGTTGCAAGAGAAGACTGGCTGTAAGAAGAGATCACCAGATTATTAACCCAAACTTTCAAAAACATTAGTTCCTCATTCACCTCTTACTTGTAGAAGAAATGTGCCAACATTTTGTCCCTGCTTCTCTTCCTGTACCTAACTGTTGTTGCAGTGATAACAATGTGCACACTTTCCCCTACCGAGACAGTCTCTTACAAAGTGGTCAGGATCATTGCACTTATAGTATGCAGACCTATGCTGAAGGAAGTCTCATGAATGTTTTAGCTTTGTTCTACAGCTACCATGACTAGTTCTTCTATTGCCAACATATTCTTCATAATTGTCTGGGCCTGGGCCCGGGCCAGCAGCTGGTCGACTGGTAGTGCACTGACCATAGAGAACATGTGCAGAAGCCAGTTCATAGATCCTTGAAGCCCAGCCACAAATGGAAGGGCCAGTCTGTAGTCAAATATTCTTTCAAATAGCACTACAAGTTTTCTCCACTCTTTCAAGTAAATGTCAACCATTTCACCTAGGTACAAGTTACATGCCATCAACTGTTCATACCCCCATAAAAGCAGGGTCCATTGCAAATTCCATGAACACTGCATCCATAATCTGGATTGCATTGGATATGGCAAATATTCCTCCAGTCAGTAGAAAGAGAAAGAAGACTCGTTCAACCTGCTTTACTCCATACAGGTTGCACCCCAGTTATGCTTTTTCCACTTATTGTATCGCAGATGCAAAGCCATTAAATTCTGGAATCAACTTTAGGAACTTTCAGTCTTTGCCAAAACCTTTTAATGCAAGTGATTATGAGATTATGAAATGGCGTCACCACATAAGAAAGAAAAGGAACTACTTCAGACTGGGTAAAACACTGTCACTTGTTGATCACATAGTCTATAATAGATCACATTTGCTGACAAACAGAATCACTGTCTTTTCTTAACAGCTATGGTCATTCTAATGATTGCCACTTCAAACAAATTCTTAAATATCCACTGAATTGATACATATTCATCAAGCTATAATATTAAAAGAATTTTTCTTCTGCATTTGCTCTTTTCACATTGCAAATGTCTGCCAGTATACCAAACATTGTTTTGTTCAGGTAAGCAAGTCAAAATTTTGTCACAAAACAACCAAATATATATGACAGTTGGCCTATCATCATTATAATTTTAAACAAGTTATTCAAATCCAGATTTCTGTAGAGTGTTGTCAAGGGTGATCATAGTTGAATTTAGGTAATTAACAGGTCAAATAAATTGTTTTAAAATCTTGTTATGGTATTCTAGTTTTAATCATTGTTCTAAGACTTTGATAAATTTCAGGAATCCAACAAACAGCTTTGTGTGACACGTGGCTGGTTCAGAGTTGCAATTTTTTTGATTTTGGGCCTTCTAAATACATGGTGGTGTCATCCTCTGTTCAAGATGTCACTGAATCAGTGGCATGCTATATCCATGTCAGAAATGGAAGGGTGGGGAAGCACCAAAGCAGTGAAATGACACACACGCACACATCAAACCACCAGACACCCTCACACTATGATGAATGGATTTGACCTTTGAGGTTATCATGTAAAGATACATTGTGCAGTATTGCAGTTTATAACTGAAACAAGCTTGCCCCTGCTATCTTTTTATAAACCTCAATTCTCTGGGAATCAATTGTTATCAGTCTATCATTCTTGATATTCATTTAACCCTTTCCATGGTAGTTTATTAATCAATATCTCATTTTCATTAATATCCCAAGTCTATTATTAATTACCAGCAACCCAAATAGTGTTACATCTCTCCCTTACCCTTCTTGTCATTTACTCGTAAATGACATCTCAAATTCCCAAATCTACTAATATACTATTTGTCATACATATTAGTTCATGCAGTAGTAATGAAGAAAATGGTTAATTTTCATGTATCTATAAATGCCCTCCTCTTTTCATCCTTACATGCAATACATAATGTTTATAAATGTCCTCTTCTTCTTCATTTTTACATTATAAAAATCCTTTCCCTTTTTATTTTTACATGCAATATGTAATGTTCATAGTTATTGTGTGCATGTGTGCATATCTTTTTTATGGATTGTTGTTCTTGGTTTCCATTCTTTCTCCACAGTAGGAGGTTTGGGTTTTTCCTTAACAGGTATCAGCTCCTCTTCAATTTCTGCAGTCAAGTTTAACCCGGTCTCTTCATCTTTATTTGATCTGCTTGGATATGGATTACTGAACGGTATCCCTTTTTCAAGTGGTTTTCACCAAAATGCCTTTAATCCATTTCTCTCTAACACTGCTGACCTGTTTATCATGATCCTTTTACTACCTCCCCAATCTATACCTTCCTTTCCTAAAATATTTAATCTGTCTGTTAACTGATTTATGTTAATCCTTTCAATAACTCTGGCATTTTTTCTAGTGTAACTCTAGGGAATTCATTCATAATCGGCTCCCATAATTCTGTGCAAATATTTAAGCTTTTGTCAATTATTCCTATTATTGAGTCATATTTCTCTTCAGCCTGGTAATATGGAGGTAGGGATATGGATATGCCAAATGCTGAACACCCCAGGGTGAGTTTAATTAGGGACAAAGGCAGTTTCACTGTCAGCATCCCAGTGGATTCCTCTTCATATGCCGTGGACAGATCGATTGGTTTCTGTGCGGCCACTACCCAGAGTTCCTCAGATACACTGATAGCTTATGGCAACACAGTATTTGTTAATATCTTGGCAATTTCTCTTGATCCCTTCTCTAGTGTCTTTAAATAGTTTGAGTATATACAATCTGTGACCACCTGTTACATATATAGGACATAATGAGGTACACATTTCCAGAATATCATCTCTACACTTCCTGGCTTCCTCTGCTGTTGGCATCATAAATTTTGTTCTAGCTGAATTCAAAGCCAACTCTCTCAATTTGGTATCTTGCCACTGCCACTAGGCCCTGCTCGGCCTGGGGGTATGGAATAAGTAAATTTATAATCTGATATTTCAAAAAGGATGTCTCTGTCTAACAACGGAACGGACATTAGAACCAGCAGCTTATTGTCTTCTAGCAAGGTAACACAACCCAGGGCATTGTAATATTTCCATAATTCCCTGGTGGGGTCCACTGGTAATCTCAAATGATGAGGTAATTCAGTTTGAATCTTTAGTAATAATTCCCTCAAGTGCCCAGGTGTTACTATGCTTGGGGACAGGTGTCCCAAAGACAACATATCCAACTGAGTCCTTACATGCTCCAACAAAATCGTCAGGGATTGATTAGTCTGTTGTACTTTATTAGCAATGGTTATCAACTGAAAATACTGTTGTATAAACCCACTCAATTCTTGCAGCTTAGCTGTCACAGCCTCTGAACTATTAGCTATTTTTTGTCTTAGCTCCCTCAGGTTGTTTATTAATTAATTTATACTGGCTCTTATCTTGCCCAGTTCTAACCTTGTTACATTCAGATTCTTTGATCCTTTTCTATCTTCCTTATTTTTCTCCTTATAACCTTGATGTCATCTTCAGTTAATGTCCCAAACAGGACATTTATCGCTTTTCCAAGTATGGGGACTACTGCCCTCATCTCTCGTTTATAGCAGTTTGATTCCTTTCAGGTAATTCCTCATATCTTTCCACTGGGTTTTCATTATAGTTGTTTTTAATTCTAAAGAGTACAATAGTCTAAGGTACTGTCTTTCCCTGGGATAATTTTTTGCTACCTTTGACTTGGCTAGACCCAGACCTTGCATCTCACTCTCCAATTTATCTCATAGTAACTCGTATGGGTTCAAATCTATCACAAAGGGGACCAACCAGTTCGACCTTGTTATTATCACTTTGCTCGTTTTCTTAAAAATTGTATTTTGGCTGTGTCTCCAGGCTCCTGTCTTTATCATCATCACCATTGTCATCAATAGTCAGCCCTCTTATACCAGCCATTCCTGCAAGGGTAACAAGATTTCCTTGTTCTATTCCGTTACCCAGTCATTGTTAGTTTAATATTTATTAAATTATTCTGGGATACTCCCACTACTTTCTTCTCTTTAGTTTCCCCTCTTCAATCTTTCTTTCTTTCAATCAACCTTCAGTAGGCCGATTGGTTCAAAGAGGTGTGTGGCCCAAAAGCAGTGTCTTGCAATACTACGGCTGGCCATACGCAGGCCCTGTACTGACCACTGACAGCAGCAACAAGTAATTCTCTGAACCTCAGAGACATGCATTCCACACCCTAGCCTCTCCAACCAACACCATTGTTATTGAATAGGGGATATCACTCTGTCCTTTTTCTTGATTCTGTTTTCTACTTCTTTCTTCACTTAATTTTACCCTTTGGATGGACCTTAATGGTAGAGCCCTTCCTACCTCTTCCCCCTTCTTTACCAATGGTCTTGCTGGCCTGATTAACCAACATAATAGGTATTACCTCTGCTGTATCCACCACAGACTTGCACAAGGCCACTTTGCCTTCATCGAGGCTATATTCCTCTACTGGGGTCAGTTGAAAAACTTCTTCTCTTGGCACCATCCTACCCTTACCTGATACAGCTGTCCCTGGTAGTAATTTTATGTCCTCGTCAACCACTATTAACGCTCACCTATCCAGGGCACTTCCCAATGGCACTGCCACACTATTGACAGTCAACACTGTAGGGTTGAACTCCACCTTTGCCCCCTGTTGGTGCAACCAATCTCCACCCAGGGTAATCTCCTCACAGAAATCTAGGACCACATGGAATTTGTATACGCTAGTTATCCCTCCTATCTTTACTGGGAGCCTTACTATTCCTCTTCATTGGCTTCCCGTCCACCTGATCAATTTCTATATCAGGTTTTCTTAATCCATCCCGCTGCTTCAGGCTTTCGAACCGGTCCTCTCTAATTAAGGACACCAACGTTCCCCCTGTCTATCAAGGCCCTCACTGACTTTCCCTTTACCATGGCCTCACATTCTATGCCAGGGTTCAACCAGGCAGCTCTCCCAGGGTTTACCCTGCCTATTTTTATAGGGGTAGTTGGTGGCAAAATGGCCAACCCAGCCACATGCCCGACATCGCATCTTTCTCCTGTAGTGTCAATTTCTCTTCAGTTATCCTGGCTCATTACAGGACCAGCACTTTCTTTCAGAGCAGTTGGCAACAAAATGGCCAATCCGGTTACATACCCAGCATCACATTACTGTTCCCCTTAACTGGTTCACCACTACCCCTTACTTTAGTCCTTTGATGTTCCCCTGGTTCAGGATCTTGTAATGGGAGAATCCAGTGGTTCTTTCTTTAGGCCACACCACCTTGCCCTATGTCCATGACAACTGCACTTAATGCATCTCAGTTTGTCGTAATCCGGGGAGTAATTGCCACCTTGTTGGACCATCTACTGCTGTATAGCCTTCATGACAACAGGTCCAACATGTCAGCCTCAACCAGCCTGGTGTGGGTTTGTAAAACCCATGCCCCAGCATCTGCGTCCTTCTATTGTGAACCTCTTTCCATTCCTCCAATTTGACCTCCTCCTGCCTGTCTACCTCCCAACTCAGTCCCTGTACCTGTATTCTTTTTGCCCTTTTCCCAAATCACTTGGCTCTCTCTCTAACCAGGGCCACTGCCGCTGATAATTTTAAGGGTCCTACATTCAGGACATCCTGGCATATGCGCTCCTCACTGAGCACCTCAACGTACAAATCAGCCAATTAAGTGACAATGCTGTGATGCAGACCTATGTCCTCTGGGAAAGCCAAACTAGCCAATTTTTCTACCCTTGTCCCCTAATGTCCATGGCCTCTATTGCTGACCCTTCATTGACAAACTCTTGTATGATCTGCTCTTCCAACTTCTCCCAAGTCAGGTGGGGGCCCCTAATAAAAGTTGACCAATGAACTTTGATACCATCCCTGTCATGACATTCCATGCCACATACATGGTCTCTCAGAGAGAGCATAAATGATTTTAGTTTTATTGATTGACAAGAGCCAATTTTTTATTTCTTTTGGTCCCCCTCCCACAAAGGGCTGGAACCCAGGCACATCCCAATATCCCCCTCATGCCATTTGATGGCTGTTGCCCTGCCATCTTGTCCTCAATCCCTACCACTTCAGAACTCATATTAAACAAATCAATTCAGATCTAGAGAAATCAGAAAATCAAAATAAAACAGAAAATTGTCTTGGCAAGACACACCAACAAAAATTGAGGAATTTCAGGGGAAAACTGAAAAGCACTTTACCTGTCACTTATTCCTGGATCGTTGTCAGTTTATTGAGAAATGAAAAGAAAAAAAAATGCATTATTAGAACCATATGGTCAAAATGACCAAAGTCTGTTGGTCTCACACCTTTCTTGTCACTCTCCTGTTGGGTTGGGTTGGTCGTAGTCAACCCAGGGTTAATCCAATGGTCACCAGCACCAAATGTAACACCTTCATTGTGGTCAGCTCCTGGTTTGATCAAAGGAGTGATCTCTTTGATCATGACCTGCCCTACACCATGTTGTGATTGATTGATTATAAGGATGCCAAGATTGATTTGTCGCAGGTATCTTTGTGTTGGGCTGGTCCAAGATATTTACTATGTCAAATACTGTGTACAATGGTTTGTTAGTAGCTGTTAGGGTCTACGTGTTAGCATACAGAAGTTTGTCGACCCAATCTGTTCCTAAATCTGATCAACACTTGGGTCAGCTGGTAAGTTTTGGCTTGCAGAGTTAGTGAAATTTGTTTTACTGATTTGGTAAATTTTGCTCAAGGCTGAAGTTGGAGGTTCTTGTGTTCGTCCGGAGTCGTTGAATTTCTCAGCGACCTCCGCCACTTCTGTCTCTTCTCAGCTATCAACTGTCAACTTTCAACTGTCTGAATTCCCTTTGCACATTCGTATTTATAAACTCCAGCTAGAAAGCGGTACAGGGCAAGATGTAGTTTGGGTTTCGGTCCATTGTTGTCTTCCTAAACAAAACTGGTGTAGGGGTGAGACGTAGTTTGGTGGGGAATCGGTATTTCATCCACCTGTCCTTTCTATTGTTTTTGATCCTGAAAAATTAAATTTCTTCATAATTTTGGGGAATTCCCCTTCTTTCATGGGAGATGAGTGCAAGCATTACTGGTTACTTCTACTTTTTCTTATTACCATCTCCCACCAGTGCTCTCCAGTGGGTGTGGGTAGCTCCTTCAACCTCCTTAATGTCCTGTCTGTGCCTGCTACTGTTCAGTGGGTGCAAGCAGCACCTCCTCCTTTCTTGATTGCTCTTCTGCTCCTGTCACCTCCGCCATTCCATCGAAGACTAATTAAAAAGAAAAATTATTGCTCCAAATGCCATCACCTCGTAAGTGAATTGACACAAACAATTAGCTTTTTCGCCTTTGACCCAAGAGACACTTTACCAGGGAAAATTTTGCAACTCTTATTACGGTGACAATTTATTCGGCTGAAGGTCAACATATCCGCAGGTGTTCAGCTTATTGTTTTCAATCCTAACATCTTTGCAAAAAGATTTTATTTGTAACTGATATCTAATCCTATTCTCATAATATCACAGGCATTGCCTGTTGAATACTGTCAACACTTGACCCATTGTACAAACCAAGCATTGCACTCAGTCTTTTTATAAACCTCAATTCTCTGGGAATCAATTGTTATCAGTCTATCATTCTTGATATTCATTTAACCCTTTCCATGGTAGTCTATTCATCAATGTCTCATTTTCATTGATATTCCAAGTCCTTAACCCAAATTGTGTTACATATATATCTTCAAATTGCTCTATTATCGTTTATAAGCAGTTGGCAAGCAATCAGTGGTACTTTTGTGTTTTTGAAATCCACACTTGGATTCTGGTAGCATAAAATCTGCTACAGATATTAGCAGAGGAGGACATGGGCAAAAATACTTTATAAACAATAGCCAATAGCAGGATGTCATGGTAGTTGTTCAGTCTACTTGGCTTCCTTTCTTTTTCAATTTCATTACAATTATTGGATCTTTCAGAGATTAAGGAACCATCTTCCCTAAATATCTCAGTTGGAGTCTCCTTGCTATTAAGTTTTAGGTAAATCTAAAAATCTTGCCAAAGATGCTGTTCAGTCTAGGAGACTTGTTGTTCTTTAGGTTCTTGCATGTCAGATAAACTTTAAAAATGTTGTCTTGTTGTTGTGGTGTACAGTATGAGACAGAGTTGGTAGACAGTTTACAAAATTAGTGATCTCCTGAATTGTGTAAACTCCATTGATCTTAAGACATACCATCCAGCAATCTAAAATGGCTTGCTGATATTTATCAATTGTGTCTCATCTGCAAAGTTCAGTGGAACAAATGAGCACTGAATGGGACCATACATAGTCTTGCAGGCTGAGTAAGTTTGGATGCATAGATGTTAATGAACATCTGATTCCTCCAGCATTGTAGCTGTGATTTGAGCAAGTGTCACTTTTTTTATTTAACCAGACACATTTGGTTATGATCATTAAGAACACATTGTTGATCACTATGCTGTCTCTGGTGAGATTAATGGTGATATTAGCCATTTCCTTATACAGTAATATTTCCTTATATTTGACATTCATTGACTGAATAGTTGAAATTTATAAAATCTTTCACTTAAAACAGGTTTTCAGGAAGATAGTTTTCTCAAGCTCACTAGCTGTTATCACTCTTTCTAATATTGATAGGAGTTTCCTTTTTAGCCTTTCATTTAAGGTTGTATGTGATATCTTGATTATATCATTCTTTTCCCTTCAAGTTATATGTGCCCACCATTTTAGTTTTAGCTGCTTTTATTAGATCCATAAAAGAAGGCATATTAAAATGTCATTCATAACAAAGAAGAAACTATTCATAAAAAAAGGGTAGAATAGGTCAAATGTTTGAGTAAAAAAATCAACCAACACACACCAGACAATATTCACAAGGAAAAGGTGGACAATTTACATAGGTCTGTTAATGTATTGGATTTGGAAATAATTGAACATTTGATAAAAAAAAAACAGCAGTGACCTAGGTCTTATAGCCTGGACATGTTCTCAGTGCTGAGTAAGACTAATACCAATTATCAATTGAAGATTTTGGAATTTGTATTATGTCCTGAATGGTTGGTGGGCTTAAAGTTAATTAACCATTTTCATGTTAAATGTTTTGTTTGCATATAACATTAGTCTGCAGTTGTATATTTTTTAGTTGCTGTTTAATTTTTGTCCTTGCTTTTTGATCTGATGATTGAAAACTGATAAAATGTTTAGCTATTTTTAATGATGATATTTTGATATCACCAATTTACAGTAATATTTTTTACCACTCATTTTTGTTATGAATTGTTTCTTTTTTGTTCTGAATAGCTGCTTTTGAAAGTCTTCAAAAAATCTGGTTTCTGTTATTAGGTAAAATTCTTTGTGATTCTGTAGTACCAGTCTATGAGATGTGATGAAAAATGGTTCTCTCTAAAATGTACAAGGCTCATTTGCTTGAAGCAATTTTTAATAATTGATCTAAGAAAACAGTTGTATACAGCTGACAGTTTAGACATTTCTGAGCAAGTATGTCATGCATGACATCCATATGAGTCTATATCTGATGAAGCTATTTAAGAACATGATTCAAGTTCTTAGGTTATTGGACAGAACTCCTAGCACAGCGTATTTTATGTTTACTTTCCTTATGTCCTATACGAAATTTATTATAACTGATCTATACACTGAAGTACTTGAAATGTTTAGTATTTAACTGCACATTCAGAATTTTTTTTTTTTTATTGATCCAGGGTATGTGACATCACTTTCATTCTAATTCCAGATCATAGCTTTTGTTTTTAAAAGGTTTTTGAATTCTACTTAGAAAATTTAGTAGAGAATGTTGATTTTCTTTGTGCAAGATCATTCTTATCCCACATATGAATACTTATGTCATTAGTATAACACCTGTCTGGAGAGGAAAATAGGAATGTTATGGTGGGCAGTAATACCTTCCATTGGGTATGTCTGATACACTTGTGACACAAAGGATGTCGAATGTCCTCACTATTTCAGAAATGGATTGTCCCATATGTCTGTTACCCACTTTCATGCCCTGTTCAAATTAATAGTTCACATTGCCATGCCATGAACAACCTAGCTTGTGTTCACATTAACTCACTATATGTTGTCATGAATTCTGTAATAGACACCACATGTACTGCAGTCACAGCAGCAGTGGTGTTTCCTGGGCAAGATAGCCTGACAGAGCTCAGACCTCTCCAGGCTGGTTTAAATTTAGTTTCTTCTAGACTAGTTGCCAACCAAGACTCAGTCTGTCTTGCTATTTACCCATAGATGGGTGGAGAAGTGATGAATTCATACCTTTCCCAAGAGTATTAGAATGTAAGTGAATATAATGAACTAGACTGGAATTTGAATTTGGCCCTTCGATTCCTGAATTTGAGCTGATATCATTATTCCACCATGCATTCATGGAGGTACAGTGGGTGGAGTTGTTATAGGACAACTGATATAGGTCTAAGTATTTCCATGATGTCAAAGAACCGTCATCTTTACCTACTGCTACCTAATGACTTTTGGCATGTTGGAATATATTGTTATTCTTTAAAATCTTGTACATACCTGTGAATCATTTTATTCATATTTCTTTCTTTTTCAGTTCTCCACACCTTACAAGTCCGGTTTATTGATAAGAATATATTCTATACTTATTGTGGCAAGTATTGGTTTTCTTCCTTCATTAATTTTTTTTTTAATTTAATTTTTATTTATTTTTGTATGATATAATAAGCAATTATTAAAAATTCTCTTTTATTTTATTTATATCCAGATTTTGCAAAGTTTTTTTAAGTTGGTTAAATTCTTTTCAAAGATAGCGTTTTTAAAATCTTTAAGCAACAAATTGATTGAAAGAATAAAGCTGTCCGAAAATACTTATTGATAGAAAGAATAAAGCTGTCCGAAATATCTCACTCACCTGATTTATGTAAAGATGACATTTGAAAATTTCATTTCAAAACAAGATATTTTCAATAAAGCAGTCAATTGAACTCTTCTATTATGGTGTTGATCTTTTATAGTAATTTTTCGTGAGCCAGGTTTTATCTTTTACTGTATTCATTAGAAATTTCATTTTATTTAATTTTTTGTATCTCAATTTTTCTCTTTCATTTAGCCTTTTCCTCTTTGGATTCATATGACTGTTAAATTACCAAAAAATGCTACATTTGTGGAAGATCATATAATTCACACAAACAAGTATGTGTGCTACTTTGGATTTTAAAAAGTGGCACTTGTTACTGATAAGGGATTTTATTAATGAATAACTCATTTCAAACTTCTCTTAATTTCCAGAAAATGTGTTAAGTCTTTTCTGTACATAAATAAATGTGGCATCTTTGATGTTTGTTCTTTCTAATTAGGAAAATGTTTTCACTTTCAACCACCTCTAAAAAAAACTTTGCTTAATATTTGTGATGTAATGATATCAGTATCGGCCGATATCTTGTTAAATGAAATATCTGAGCTGTCACAAAAATTGTATCTGAGATTTATTTTCCTGATGATTATCAACTAGGTGAAGTACAAGTAACATGGCAAGCAGCCCTGACAAAGAAGGTCACTGAATGAAGATAAATTACTTTTTTAAACAAAAATGACAAGACATGTTCTCTATAAGACATTTGTTACGACCAGCTGAAAATGAGACCCAGAGAGAGTGAGCAGAAGATCACCTCGCAACAATGCAAAAGGGAAGATGCCCATTAGAATTTTCACCTCCCCCATGTCTGCTTTGCTCATCTATAGCAATAGGTTACAATCAAAATAAAATTTGCTTACTGCTACAAAAAGTCTCATATTTTTATTTTGTGGGTAACAATCTGGCCAGAGTTATTTTTAAGCCACAATCGTTTGACAGAAAGAAGCTGCATCCTGAGCATGAACCTGCTGTCTGGTCTGAGCTGCAATGCTACAGGATTTCTAGGATGCCAAAATTTTTTTACTTGAAAGTATGTTCTTGGGAATTTGCTTTTTCAAATCTCTCATAAAATTTGCATAAACAACTTAAAATTCCTATCAAATTAAGGAGATCTCTTGATTTTTAGTACTAAATCATACTGGTTACGTTAAGTCTGGATTCAAATACCAGTGGTGCCTTGTTATGATCATTTTATTCCTTAAACTTGAGTTTTCTTTTTATATTTTGACTTTAAGCTTTTTTTTTTTTTTTTTTTTTTTTTTTTTTTTTAATTTTTAAATGGTTGGATAAACTCAACAAATTTGAGAAGTCTGTTAGTATTAATATCTGTTGATAATTTGTGTGAAATTCATAAATCTTTTTCTTAAATTCTAGGAATTGTTCTGGTGGCTATTAATCCATACCAAGATGTGGATATATATGATGAAACCACCCTAGAGATCTACCGTTACCAGAAGATCTTGAAAAACTTGGATCCTCATATTTATGCAGTAGCTGCTGAGGCTTTCAATCAAATGACCAGGTCAGTTGATGGAAGTTACTGAAATTTGACAGTTGTATCTGTTTTAATAAACTTTACATGCTGAATATTTTTTTTTGTAAATAATTTAATAATTTCTCAGGTGAAATCTTAGATAAATAATGTTTGTGAAATTGAATGATTAATTTCTCTTAATTTGCATTATTTTGAACACTTCAAGAATACAGTGGTTAAGAATATGTATGTATGTTATCATGATGTTTCAACTGTTGTGCCCTCCGACCTTCATCATGCGCATCAATCTGGGTAACCTTCAGAGAATTTCAGACTGAGCCCTTTATTTAATCAATGTGCACTTTTACTTGGTGGAATTGGGGCAAACAATAATAAATATTAATAAATATTATTGCTTACCCTGAGTCCAATTACACATTACCCATCTTGGGGATTGAACTCCCTATATCATCAAATTCATATACTAATGCTTTAATCTACTAGGTACTGACAATTCTGAGTGCAGAACTTGAAAACTTAAACTTATCCTGCCTGCTGATGAGTACTACTGCTATTTGTCATACTTGACTGCACACACAGGCCTCACTTTTTACTGTTGCTACTATTGAAGCCTTTTTGTAACTTCTTAACTTCTTTTTTCATGACCTCCCATATCATATTTATTTTTATGCTAGGCCTACTCAGAACGTCTCCATAGCCTCGCATAAGCTTGGTTCTTTCAAACATCTGCCTCTCCAGTGTTCTTTTCTGTCCAGTATTTTTACTTCATTCCACAGTGGTTATTGACTACATTTTTCTCTTCATACATGATCGGCCATCCCTGATATCATTGTCTTGTTCCTAATTATGGCTTTTTGACTTTCCTCCAAAAAGTAAAGCTGGAAGACAAATAAGAATGAGATTCTTACACATAGTGGACTGAGGATTACCTAAAGGTTATCTGGAATAACAATCACCTGATGAAGGCTGAAGGTCACAATGTCTGAAATGTTGTGATAGCAGTAACAACAAAGATATGGATTAATAGTCTGTTTAAAATAATGTCTGTAAAATAATTGTTTGCTCAATATTTTTCAGGAAATTTAATGATGATCATAACGTATCCTGTTCATTCTCAATGGGGTTTAAATCTGGTGAGGTTGGGATTACCTGGGAGATAGCTGAGTGTTGAATGAGTTCATGTCACTTACATATAATCTTCAGTCTTTTTTTTTTTTTTTTTTTTTTCTCCTCTCGCGTTCACTCCAATTAAGGCAGTAAAGCCACTAAGATACAAGAAGAATTAGAAGCAGAAACATTACTAATGAGTGAGAACAAAAACTGTAATCTGGAGGACAGTAGATAGCAATTGACAGTACATTTAAATTTTTGAAGATTGAAGTTGGCTGGAAAGCATATAGCCAGAAGGGAGTTCCAAAAGCAAGAAAGGTGAGAAAAGAAACTGTTAGCATAGAACTTATGGTTGCATCTATCCATCTCAACTATAAATGGTGACACCAGTCTAGTGTTGTGCTTAAATCAAAAAAGTCTAGGTACCATAATGAAGAGCTCATCCGAACAATTACCATAAAGATATTTATAGAAAAAACAAAAGGATGGTGGTAGTTGGAAAATGACTGAAGCTGAGATGCCAGTTCAGGACCAATAATATTGCTGATTTTTCTTTGAATTTTATCAAGAACTCTAGATAAATAGCACGGACATTGGACCATATGTGGCAGCAATATTCTAAGCCTGGGCAAATGGTAGTCATAGTCTGCAATTGTGTCCAGGGTTTGCAGCCAACCTGGAAATCTATGAAATTATCAGGTAATTGAAAAATAGTCAATATTTTAAGAAAGATCAAGAAATTTGAGGGGTAATTTTGGTTTAATGTCAGGGAAATTGGGATTTTCTAATGCAACTTGGCATGCATTGAATAATATACTTTTTTAGCTTGAAAACTGAAAAAATGGAAAGCATTACTCAAATATTATGAAAGAAAATGAGTTGTCAGTGACTGCTGACAAAGCTAAAGCATAATTTTCATAGCTGTGTTTCACAGTTTCTGATGAATGGTTAGAATTATTCATTGGGTTTGATTGGAACAAGAATCATTTGGAAGTATTTTGTTACAACATTATTGGTTGAAAGAAAGAATTTCTGGAATTACCGACTGGTCTTGATTATTTTGCAGGGAAATGCCAATGTTGAAAGTCTCTTTTTTTTAAATTGAGATATGTTTGTAGGAAACTTAAAAACAATATCTCTTATAGTTCAGCAGCAAGTATATGTTGCCATTTTTGCCAAGGGAGGTGTTTTGAATATCGATATTACAAGTCAAATATTGATAAATTCCAACTGGTCTCCTTTTTATCAACTTGACCAGGAAAAAGTATCAGCTGAAGAACTGAGGATAAAAGAAAGAAAAAGGACAGCTAAACAAATTAAAACTCTGGAAATGTTTAAAGTTGAAAGAAAACATCAAAAAAGTAACAATAATGATGACATTACAGAATTTACAAAGTCAAGAAAGTAATAAACTTGACAACAACATTTTGTAGTTGGAAATATCACTCATCTGAATAGGTAACATTGTACTCCTGTTGGTTGTTGAGCAGAAAACTCTACTAGAATATAAAGGGTGCGATGGATAAATTGTCGTCTAAATTATGCAAAAATGAAAATAACACTAGCATCTCATTTTAACAGATATATTTACCAAGATTACACAAAAATATCTTGAAGTACTAAAGAGTAAATTTATTCAATAAAATCACCATTGGCTTCAACCATGGCCTCCTGCAACTCTTCTGAATGGTCTCTTTGTTTAAGTTGGTGAATGCTGCCATAATCCTTGCCTTCAGTTCATATTTGGTGTTACAAAGAATTTTGTTGGTTTCTCTCACTCAACTGACCCACACATAATAATCAAGGGGGTTGCAGTCTGAGGAGTTAAGTGGTCAGATGTAAGGAGTGATGTGGTCGCAGAAATTGTCTGACAGCCATAACTGGGTTCTCCTACTTGTGTAGCATGGTGCAGAGTCCTGTTGCCAGACATAGGGTCTTCCAGAAGCTACCCACTTGACTCAGGGCAGCACTACCTCCACAAGACTCTTGATGTAGGCCTCCATGTTGAGTTACCAACAAATTTGGGAGTTCTTTTCTTATCAGAACAATCAGAGTGAGTTTTCTGAGCTGCTCTACCTTCGTAATCACCATTAGAATCATCCAGCTCTTTTCAAATCCACTGCACTGTCCTCACATAGACACCCAAACACTCTGAAATGTTCGTATTGTAGCTTCTAGCACAAAAGCCAAGCAGTACCGCATACAGTTTCCAAATTTATGGCAAAGTGAATTGTGACATGGTGCTCTTTTTCTCACAGACTGTACTCAACTCTGCAGTCGACAAAATCAAAAACAAGCAATGTGCATGCTCAAAATTAAAAATATGAAATAGCAACAATTTACCCATCCACACCGTCTATATGCTGTAGATTAACTGATGGGTTAGGCAGCATTCAATTGACAGGTGGTTTGATAAAATGTTCTCTTTTGTTGGCTGTTTATAGTTCTTATTATTGGTAATACTGTTATTGTAATACCTCTATGTGCCTGTAGGTATCATGTGCCATTGATGTCTGTTCAGAATTCATATATTCTTGGCATACCTTTGCTACTGTTAGCAAGAAAAACTAAGAACAAGTGTCACCTCAGAGAAAGTGCACCATCTTTTTTGGTCCTCAACAATTATTCAACTGTCTGTTAGTGTCCTGTCTTATCCATGTCCCATAGCTTCTGCGTCTACATTACATTTTTATTATATCATTTAGCTGCATATCTACAAATGGGGCCAGGCAAAACCATGCCTTGTTCTGCTGTGTCTAATTCTTTACTTTTTTTCTTTTTCTTTTTTTTTCACTATATATTGTTGATTTCATTAATACTTTAGATGATAATTTGATGCGATCTCGTTCATCATTCTAAAGCTTTGTACCTAATTTTACAATAAATTATGACATTTAATAAATAACAGCAGCATTCAACTTGCAGATCATCTTTTGAAAAAGTAACTAACAGATCATTCTGTGATAAATTTTCTTCATATACATTAAACCTTTTTATCTTCTGAATGTATAATTTTAAAATTATATCTATAGATTCAAGCGGAACCAGTCCATTATTGTGAGTGGAGAATCTGGTGCTGGGAAAACTGTCTCGGCTAAGCACACCATGCATTATTTTGCCCAGGTGGGTGGTTCCACCGAAACAGCCATTCATGACAAAGTGTTAGCATCCAATCCAATCATGGAGGTAAGTTGTTTAGTTGAAAACTTGTTTAACTTTTAAAATCATAGATGTACAGTAGAAAAATCCTTTTGTTTAAAGATTTAGAAGTCTCAGAAAGATTATCTCCTATTTTATTAATCATTTTAAATTGGTTATATTAAGAAATGTCTGATTTCACATGTGTTGGTTATTGTTTGATATTTAAACGCACTTAAAATAAGGAAAATATGTACTGGCAATTTATTTTTTTTTTATTTCTTTTGCGGTAGAGCATTAGTCTTGTAATTACTGTTTCATAACCTCTCCTCACTCCACAGTCAAAGTTAATACTTAATGGATCAATTTATAGAAAATCATGTTTGTAACTTTGACTTCCTCATATATTTATATCTTGTATCTATTTATTGTTTATATTATACTGACATATGTTTGCAATTAGCCTGTAATGCATTTCACACACACACACACACACACACACACGTGTGTGTGTGTGTATATATATATATATATATATATATATATATATATATTGTGTATTAAAAATATTTTTACAAACTTTGAGCTCAGGTTCCTGACACCAAAACAAGGACAAAAGTCCATATAAACATATATTCGGAAATGCATAGTTGTACCTCATCACAACAACTCATAACAAATATTCTCCATTAACTTTTACACATGCATGCATCTGCTGGATCATTGACTGACAAACTCTTTCAAATACTCCCAAATGGTGTTGAATGGTTTTGCAGGCCCATAACAGATTGATGAAGTGTCTTTGCATTATTAATATCTGCTGTATAAACCAATTGTTTTAGGTGACTCCACAGATAAAAATCCAAATGATTGAGGTTGGAGGAATGTGCAGGCCATGGAACTGGTCCTCCCCTACCTATCCATCTTTCATGGTAGATGTCAGCCAGTGCAGAGTAAAAAATATAACTAAAATGTGCTTGAGCCCCATCATGCATGAACCACATGCGTCTTAGCAGAGGTACATTTTTCTAGCAGATCGGAAAGTGTGTTCAAAATAAAGTCCTTGTAGATATTTCCTATGATGTGCTGGGAGAATATATGAACCTACCAAACAGCCACCTACAATTCCACTCCAGACATTGATGCTGGTGTCTGGCCTGTAGTGTACCATGGGGATTCCAGTTCGCCCACAAATTTGGTTGTGTAAATTTGTTATTCCATCTCTTCCAAATGTTACTTCATCTATAAACAAGACTTGAAGATACAAAGAACGGCTTGGCAGTTTGTGCAATAAACCATCAGCAAAAGTTCTCCCATGGTGAGTGATCAGATGGAAAAAGTACCTGCACATGTTGCAAATGATACAGATACATGTGGTAATATGAGAATTACAACATGCTAGAGCCACTTGATGGGTGCTGATACTTAGATCATCTCTGACAGCCTGTAGAATGTGTTCTTCATTGTCAGGCATACTAGTAAATCTCAGTCTTCCTTGATCCATAGTTTGTGGTGCCATGGATCCTGTTTCAGCTAATGTGGCAATAAACAGCAGTAAAGGTCAGATGACTAAGTTGACTTCAGTCTAAAAAAACAATCTGATACAGCCATGCAGTCTCCTGTCCATTACTAGTCGCACGATTGTATGTAAAAATCAGATCTGCCTGCTCATGATATGAATATCCTGCCATCATTAAATGGAACACTTCTTTAACTTGCTACTACACATGTTAAATGTTTAAAGACAGACTAGTCACAAATGTACATGAATGACAAATGTAAACTAGTCTAATGGTAACACGGCACAATCTGCCATAAACTTTCTTTAAATTTAATAGCTTAAAAAAGAAGGATTTGTGGGCATATGATTATATGTACTTTTTTCCTTGTTTTGGGGGATGAGGAATCCAGCCCTAAAGTTTGTAAAAGTATTTTTGATACACCCTCTCTCATATATATATATATATATATATATATATATATCTTTAGTTTATGGAAAACTAGGTAATCCGTATAGGTAGACCCAAGGAGGATAAAATCCAGAGAGCTCAATGTAAATCCAGAGCAAATAATTTAAATAAAAACAGACCACTTTAAGGTTCCATTTAATAAATTATTTCACCACAGCCCTTTTAAAGGACTGCAGATCATCAGACTTTACTTACAAAGCTTTGGAAGTAAAGTCTGATGATCCGCCCTCTTTTAAAAGGGCTGTGGTGAAATAATTTATTACATGGAACCTTAAAGTGGTCAGTTTTTATTTAAAATATATGATGTGTGTGTGTGTGTGTGATAATTTTGTTTAAACGTTATTTTTGATGGATATTCATATTTGAGTAGAAGCTCTGTTTTTTAATTAAATGGTATTGTTTCATCCAACTACATCTACCGGCCTGAATATTTGAGAAATCTTAGAAAAATATTTGTCCTTCAGCAGGATTCAAGCCTGCATCCCCTATGGGGAACCGTCATTGGATCTGATGTGCCTGACTGCTTGCCCACAATTTATTTATTTTTAGGAAATGGATTAAATCCAACATAATTAAAAAAAAAGTACTGTTTATTTAAAAAACAGAGCTTTTACTCGAATCATCAAAAATAATGTTTGAATAAAATACATTAAAGATAACAATATGTTGGATTTAATCTCTTTGCAAAAAATAAATTGTCTTTGTTTATATTAGGATATGATACAGAGCAGATATGGCATTTGACATATTGTTTTGTAATTATTACAGGTGATAGAGTAAAATTCTCCTTCAGGTTTTAGCTTATTATTTTTCTTAGTATATAATAATTGTCACTAAAAATACATAAGAGTGACCTTAAGGAATCTAAATAAAAGATTATATGAACACTAAAGGTACATTTTATAAAACAATATGTCAAATGTGTTGGTTGCCCACTGTAACAAGAATAACCACAACTTTGACATGAAAAAAATACCTACTCTGATCAATGGAAAAAATAATTCACTGCAATATAAGTGTCTAGAGTGTGCTTTGAAAGCAAGGTCATCCACAGTAAATTTGCAGCTTGGCTCTTACAAAATTTCACCATTCCTGGCATTCCTCTTCTAATATCATAGTGTGGGATACCTACTAACAAAAGTAATGGAAAGAGCAAGAAAAAAGCCCTAAATGAATTTGGCTAGATAAAAAAAACAAAAACCCAAAAAACTCAAATTCCCGGCACCCCTCATTTGTGTGCATGTGTAGTTGTACCAACATAACAAATTTAGTCTGAATTTCTGAAGGATGAAACGCATCACAAGTAAACTTTTTCCACTTTGTCATACAATTTCCCCATACACATATATTTATTCAAAATTATTTTAGTGTTTTTACACTTCATGATTTTTATCTTAATGAACAATTTTATACCTGAAATATTTTGTACTTTCTCTCACTATTCCAATATAAAAATATTAAACTTCATTGTACAATGTAATAAAGAAATTGTCCCATTTAAAACTGTTTTGATATTTGATTAATCTCTTTTAATTAACTGAAATAAAATAATAATAAAGCTGACACCATTTAATAAATAGAATGAAATACATTTTTTTATATCATAACTTAATTTTGATTGGTTGAAAGAAACCTATATGGGAAATCTTAAAATATACATAAAGCAAAGATTTTTAAAAGAATACATTGTAACTTTGAGAAGTGTCATTAACATTTCAAGATTTATTCTGACAATTGCCGCCCTGTTGGCGGGGCTTCAGAATACGTCGACTGCACCTCTGTAGAGGGTAAAAGTCCCTCAATGGGGCCACCTGTTGGCCGTGGGTGGCGACCCATGTCATCTGGGGATGGGAACCTGGTGATTGAGCAGGCCATGGCCAGGGTGCAAAGAGGTCATGGTCATGCAACATATCACTTTGGCCCTTACCTGGGCTGAACAGGTGGTCGGAGAGGCCCATTCCGATCAATCAGCTAGTCACATCAAGCACTAATACTTACTTGCATAAAAATCCATCTATCTAAAACCCATAAGATGTTACACAAAACCTGTCCAACACTTTACTACAAACAAGAGATAGATGATAAGCAAGTATTACAAGGCGGTGACAAGGGTCAATCTACTTGTAAGGAAAAGCCATTACAGATAAGTATTTTAACTTTTTCATCAAAAATGGGTTGGGAAAACAAAGTGAAACCTGAAATGCTAACAGCCACTTTCTAGTGCAAGTATGCCTTCCTTGTATCCCTGGGATAATAGGGTGAATGGGTTTCCCCCCTAACATCTCCCACTGATGGGCTCCGAGGAGGGTGGGGAGCAAGGAAGGTGAATTTAAAAAAAATAATAAAACTCATGGCAACAAATAAAAACAAAAGACCCCATATTGAAGACAGTTCGGAGAGCCTATCCTCCGAAACCGAGTCAGACAACAAACTTGATCAAAAGCTGTTCCCTAGATTTATTGTCTTAGAGTCAATAGAGAACACCCCAATCACTAAGTTGTCTCCATTCATTGTGGAAAAAACAATGAAATCTTTAATAAAAACCTTATCAATAAAAAAACTAAGGAACAATACCATTTTAGTAGAAGTTCCAAATAAAACTTCAGCAAATATGTTACTGAAGCAAAACTTTTTTTCTAAGCTTAAGATAAAAGGCTACCCCCACACTTCCTTGAACTCCTCAAAGGGTGTGGTAAGAAGCCCAGATCTCTCACTCTGCACACTGGATGAGATTAAAAACAACCTAAGACAACAAGGCGTCACAGATGCTCAAAGAATATTGATAAAAAAAAACAATCAAATGACTCCAACAAACTTATATTCTAAATTTCAACACTCCAAAACCTCCTACAGAAATAAAAATCGGATATATGATAGAAAAAGTGGAAGTATACATACCAAATCCTCCGAGATGCCACAACTGTCAAAAGTTTGGGCACCACAAGGAAAGATGTACCAGATCCAACATGTAAAGATTGTGGAGAAATTGGGGATCACATTGACTGCAAACTCCCATTAAAATGTGCAAACTGCAAACAAAATCATGCAGCAGACTCAAAAGAATGTGAAGTCTGGAAGAAAGAAAAAAAAAAATATCCTTAATTAAACACACAAAAAACATATCATACCTGGAGGCAAGAAGGATAATTGAGAGTTCTCGGAATGCATCAACATATGCAAATATAGCCAGTATGACAAACGACTCTATTCAAATACAAGAAACAACACAAAACAATCTGTCTGATTTGGTAGAAGAACTAAGATCACTACTGGAGATACTAAAGAAAAATTTAATCAGTTCAACAACTAGATTCGATATTGAATCGGATCTAAAGGAAAATCCCCAATACCAGATTGACAAAACCAAAGATGTCACAAACCAAAGAAAATTACAATCCAAGCAACAGCAAACGCCAATCCTCCCCATCACCACTAACAAATTAAGTAACTCCTCACCTCCAAAAATGAAATCTCCTCTGAAGAATCAACACAACAAAAAGAAAACAAAAATTGTCTTAATTAAAAATGAAAACAAATTTGAACTGATTGAAACCAATAACCAAGAAAGAAATTCAAGACAGAGAAATTCAAAAAGTCCCAACAAAAACAATCATCCCATCTCAAACAAGGGAACGGTCTTCATCCAAACAAAAATCATCAAATGAATCAAAGGAAAAAACCAAAGGAACATCCCTCAGTAAACAGAACCAAAAGAAATCCAAGGGTCAAAACATAACAAAAAAACAAAATGCAAATAAGGCAGAAAGCATAGAAAAGATGGACATCTAAGACAAAGATCCTCCCGAATGCATAGCATGCCAAGAAACTTATACTGTAAAACACTTCCTACTTGATTGCAGTGACTTAATACATATTTGACAATCTCTTTACAATGTTAACAACTTGAAAGAACTTTTTGAAAAAACAAACCCCAATACAATCTTAACCTTTCTTAAAAAAGTTAAACTATACAAAAAAATATAATATCAATTAAATATTTGACGATAAAAAAGGGACCTTTTGACACTTACCAGGTGAAAAGTTTCGAAAACAACACAACTCTGAAAGCAATGGATATTTTAAAAAAAGCAAGACAACACTGAAACAAAAAAAATTTTTGAAAGCAATCCAACTTTATCCAAAAAAAAAAAAACAAAAAAAAAAAAAAAACAATTGTTTGACCTTAAATGATCTCCTAAAGATTGATAGGTTGTTAAACATTAAACAAAAAAACAAATATTCTGACAATTGAAAGAGAAAAAAAAGTATCCTGAAAACTTGCATTTGTTTTATCCAACCCAATTCCTATTGACACTCTAACCATCTTTTCTCTTGTTATTCTTTATCAGGATCAATTCATGTCAAAAAAATGAAAATGAATAAACTTTAATAGCTTTTAGTTTTCTACTAAACCAACTTCGTTTTATATACAAAATCATTATGACTAATTTTTAACGTGCCTTTTAAATATTACTAAAATATCTAAGATGTGCATACATTTTCTTTTAATATTTTTTTTTAACTGATTAGTGGTAAATTGTAGTAATAGGAAACTTCTTTTCTTTTGAGTTTGTTTTAGGATCTCTTAGGATTTTATGAATTTTTGGTTTGTATCCTCATCTTTGTTGTTTTTATTATGCATTATGTATCTTTAGATTTATTTCTAATGACAATATTTTCTTTTTGAAAAAAAATGAATATAATAGAACTTTTTTAAAATTTTTTTTTTTAGCTATTTCTTTTAATTACTGAAAATCTAAAGAATTTTTTATTCTATTTTGTTACCAATTGTTTCTTTTTTAATCAGGATGTAATATTCTTTGTTAAAGTGCATTTCGTATAAATCACATGAAACAAGAATTAACATATGGAATTGGGTTAAAACTGGCAGCATACAAAGTTTTAGTGATTAATTTTTTTCATACTTCTAAGTGTTTATTATAAATAGAATGAGAATTGGCTATTTCTGCCATTACTTTGACAAAGTGGTAGCTTTGTTAATTACATATTGTCTGGAAGGAAGAATCTTTAAGATGGTATGAGAATGTAGTCTTGTTGTTTTCATCATAAAGTCATGAGAATTATTGTTTGAATTTAGTGAATCTACTATGTGTCTGTATTAAGCCATCAGTAATTTTGCTATAGTCATACTTGTCCATTGTTTGACATTGTCCAACCTGTTTTTGCATTGACATCCTTTACTATGTCCATCTTCAAATATTAATCTGTATTTTTTATTTTAAACATATTCAGTCTATATACCAAATTTCAGAGATGGGAAGAGGAATGGAGAAAAAAATTGGTTAGTCACTCTTGACAGCTCTGATATCCTTAAGCATAGCTCTATATGGCCCATCCCATCTGGCCAAAAGAAAATCCCAAAATGTTAGATCTCACTGTCTAATAACCTTTCAGTGATAAAAATACGAGGTAGTGTTGAATAGTTTTTAGCTTGGTTTGCTTCAGAAAATTAAGCCAAACATCAGAATTTATTTTGGAATCTTTTAGTGGGGCCGAGAATTTTTCAGCGCAGCTACATATAGCCTCCATCTCGTCCGTAAGGATAAAATGTGATATAAGGGAAGTAACTCTTTTTTTTTTTTTTTTTTTTTTTTTTGTCATGTGAAAATCTTTTCTTTTTAATGTGTCTTGTTATATGGATATTTTTTTAAAGTTTATGCCATAATATTAAACATTGGGAATGGAAAACTATATTGCATTAATCTTACCTGCCTTGAAAATCAGCATGTGAAATTTTATACTTTTACCAGGTTTTAAACATTTAATTGATGTTGAGTTTTAGGCAATTCTTATATTTGCTTTTATGTTTGTCACAAATAAAGTGTGTGCATGTATATAGATATGTAAGTGTGGAGCAACAAATGGAGAGGCAGCAAATCAAATAATCACATTTTATATTTTTAGTGAATCTTTGTAAAATGTTGATTAAATTTTCATTGTTTGTTTCTTTAGTCCTTTGGAAATGCCAAAACAATAAGAAACGACAACAGTAGCAGATTTGGCAAATACATTCAGATTGCATTTGGTACTCGAAATTACATCATTGGTGCTAATATGAAGACTTATTTATTAGAGAAATCCAGGTGAGTTACTAAAATTCTCCCTTGCCCTTTATTTTTCTGCTTTTCTCAAATGGATCTATTCAATGTTGAATTTTGGAAAAATTTTCTGATCAAGAATCAAATCTTTTAGTATTAAATTTTGCTGTTGGATTCTCTTTCTTGGCTTACTAAGTTTTATTTTCAATTAAGACTTGAATATAGCAAAAATATTTGAATTATATGAAGTGTCAATATTGTGTTGTAAAGCCATCTATTTTTTTTTCTCTTGTATCTAAATTAGACAGTGCCTTCTTCAAAGGAATGTTATTAAATGATGCTTAAATATAAAATACTTTTCTACAATATATATAATTCTAATAGATAATAATAAGACCATTTTATTAATGATAACAAACTTTCTATTACATAATATCAATTAGAAAACAGTGCTCAGTGTCAAGCAGACAGTTACTATAATAGTAGTAAATATATATATATATATATATATATATATATAACAGCAGGGTTTTGTTACATATGAATCACTGCAAAATTATACAGCCATATGTTGAAATACCAGTTCCTGTATTATCACCAAAGTTATCAACATCGAGTGTGGTCAGTATCTAGGTGGGTGTAAGCTTGAATGTGCAGGTGGTGTAATGGATAATGGCTCGGAATTGTTTATTGAAGAGTCAAGTTCCAATTTGTTGTAACCAGAGTTTCACACTAATGTGATCTTCAGACGACATGAACACAAATAAAAGAATTGAGAGACAAGCTTTATATAACCTGTGACCATAAATCACCCTAAAGCATTATTGGGGGGGGGGAGAAAAAATAAAACAAAATAATTTAATTTAAAAATCCTGTGGATAACCACCACTTCAAAAGGGGGAAAAAATAGGCAAAGAAAAAACCATGTGTGTGGGCTAAACTTCTAATGGTTGTACTGAAATTGCTATGTTTTCAATAGGAAACTGATCAGATATGTGCTAGGGTTAGGGTTATGTGAAGGAGAAGTCAGTCAGTTATGTGCTATACGTTTTACATGCTTAGACGATCATGTATCTTTCAATACATGTCTGTCAAGGCAGATTTTTTTCCCCACAATAAGTTACCATTTCTTTTTGTGGTAGACCAGTTGCCATCCAAGGCTATAGAACCTGGTCTGTCCTGATACTTACCTGTAGCTGGAGTGGGGAGAAGAATAGAATTCATACCTTTTCAAAGGGTTTTAGCACGTAAGTGAATGTAATGGATTCAACAGGAATTTGAACTCAGCTCTCAGATTCCCCAATCCAAGCTGCTATCCATTACACTACAATGATGAGTTTTACTTAAGGGAAAAATAAAGCCTTGCTTACTGTGATGTTATTTGTAGCTATACACTAAAGCATGTTTTCAACCCATAAAATGGGGATACAGGTTCAATCCCCACTAGAGAGCACATTTCCTTTACTAAGATTTTGTAAATGTACACACTGATAGACACACTGTTTAATAAAAAAAAGAAAAAAAGAAAAGAAAGGGTGTCTATTTCAAATATGAAGTATCCACAATAATATTTAAATATATATATATATATATATATATATATATATATATATATATATATAAAAAATCTCAAATAACTAAATTTTCATCTTTATAAAACATCTTTCTTATACCTGTATCTGTTTATATTAGTTTAGTTGATTTAAAAAGTTGAATATTTTTCTTGTCATTTTTGTGTCATTCATACTCATAAATGTTTCTTCTTCAGAGTTGTTTTCCAAGCACCCAATGAAAGGAATTATCATATCTTTTATCAGCTGTGTGCATCTTCCAATTGCCCAGAATTAAAACCATTCCGACTGTGTAAGTTAAATCATTGTTGTTCAATATTCATTGAGGATGCTGGTGAATGTCTTGTGATAGTTCAAGCCAATAGCAGCAAAGAGTTTCCATCTTATATTTGATGTTTTTGGCAAAAGCATGCATCTTAAGGTTTCCAACCACACAAAATACAATAAAAAAAATAGAAGGTTGTAGAAATCACATTGACAGTAATTGAACAATCTGAGGCTCCATTTCAAATATTGAATTGTTAAGCTTTTTTTTTTTTTTTTTTTTTTTTTTTTTTTTTAAATGTGTATTTTATTAATAGAATTAATTTTATTATTGATCATTGTAGTATTTGGAATTTTGGTGTTACCTACACAGGATAAATTTTCTTTCAGTTCCTTAGTTAAGCAATGCCTCCATGATTTTTCATAAACTCTTTTTCCCTGAAAAAGAGAAATATTGTCTGTTATCAAAAGGTAATAAAATATTTCAGAAGAACTGCTCTAAGTGGGAATTCTAGCATAGGATGAATTTAAAAAAAAAGATTGTGTCATAATTGTGTGTTTTGATGGGTGGAATACATTTGTGATTGGAACTTTGCCATGGTATCTGTAAGAAATATTACTCCTTTGTGTGCTGGTAGACAAAAAGAGCAAGTTTATTTTGTTGCAAATTCTAAATGAAAAGAAAATCCTTTGATATTTATTTTTCTCAGTGTGTAAACAGACCTATGTGTTGGTTGACAAGTTGGAATCCTAAATTTTTTGTTTTGTTTATGAATCAGGTTTTGTATTTATTTGTAAAATACATAATAATCAGTTTATTTATTTGAAATGTCAAGTCTTATAAAATATAAATTGCAAGTCTATACATTAAATAGATTTCCATCCTTTTCTGCTTTTTGTTATTTTGACATGTTTGTTTGCATTCTCTGTAGCGCATCAAGATGAGTTCTACTACACCAACCAAGGAGAGAGTCCACATATCCAGGATATCAATGATGCAGATGTGTTTTTAAAGACAAGGAGTGCTTTCACAGAACTTGGTGAGCAGCAGACAACTTAAGAGCAAATCACATTATAAATACTGCATATGACTTAAAAATATAGTCAGTCCTTTTTTACTCCCTAAAGCAGTTCATATGCATTGAACTCAATGTACCATTCATCAAGTTAGATGAGTCTTTCAAATTTGAACTATAATATTATAATTGTAACAGTACATTACTAGGAAGATTAATCTATTTATCTATTTGTGCTTTAACCTGCTTGTAGAATATAAATCTTTATTTCAAAGGAATTTGTATATAAGATACAGTGGTTCTTCAGTTAGACATAATTTCAGTTATGAGACCGGCAATAAACAATTCATAATGTGAGAAGTGATTTTGGTATATGAAAGTTCATCCTTTAAGTGAGAAGGTGAAAATTCTTGATTTCTTAATGAAAGAAAAAAAGTTTAAATTTGCTAAGATCTATAATAAGAATATAACTTTTATTACAGTATATTGTTATAATTGTCCTATTGTATTATTTGTTATTACTGTCTCATTGCACCTCATTGACAAATTAAACTTTATTATATATATATATATATATATATATATATATATATATAATAAAGACTATATGAATAATGACAAAAAAACTTTTCTTTACCAATGTGTTTTGTCCTCTGATGGTCTTTATCAAGGTAAATATAAGGAATTTATTTTCCGACATGTATTTGTGTTGAAATGTGTCACAAAAGAAAAAAAAAAAAAAATTTTGTCTCTCTACTACTGTCTCCACCTCTGAGATGAACTGCCCTCCTTCTCATTCAAGCCCTTTACATAGAGCTTGGTTACTGGCCCATGCAAAACACCAACAAGCCAGCTACCAATCTCATCCTGGATAAGGCGATAAACTACATCCAAGAGCAAGCACTCTGATCAGGAGGTTTTGAGGAAACGTGGAACCACCTCTTAATTGCTGGTGTTCCCAGGTTCACCCTGACCCGGGATGGTAGCACCTGTTAGGGTCCCAGCTATGGGTAAATAGTGAACTCCCAGTTTTTCCCATCATATATCCACGTCCAGGGTATGGCGATAAACTACATCCGTAGCATATCAACCACTGTAGGTCAATTAATGAGATATATATATATATATATATATATATATATATATATATATATATATATATAAACTAAATTTGGCATTAAATGACGTACAGTGGTTGATATGCCATAAAACCCAATCAACCAACCAGCTACCAATCACAGTTTCCGTGCCTGCCTACCTCCACTTGCTTTGGGGGTGTCAAGTTGACCAACCAACTCATTACACGACCCCCCCCCCACCAATCTTAAGATCACAAAGCTCCTCAGTTTGAGAGATGATCTGTCTCGTGACCGCATCCGCATTTGCACAACTTGCACGCTTGACACATTGGAATGACCACACATGCCCGAACTCGCTTGCTCTGAGGTGGCAGATTTCCAGATTCATCTTGTGTCTCACTGCCATGATCACACATCGTGTAACTTGGGGCAGAACTCTTCTGTCGAGCACTCCTTCTGAGCGGGATGACAGGGTCCTCGTCCTCGGATGAACTCTCATCCATTTAGTTGCCATCTGACTTTAAATACACCCCTTGTGCAACATCTTCAGAGTTACTTTCATCATCTGTTAACTGTTTTAACCCTACAACTGGCTGCAAGTCTTTAACATGACGAGACATGCTAATGACCCGCACTGATTGCGGGCTGATAATCTCAGTAACATGCCCATTCTAAGCTTGTCTGTACACTTGCTTTGCGGGGTCTGTATTTTGTTTGCACATCGCTTGGAACCATTGCGATGTCAATGTCTCGCAGCTGTAAGTGATAGGCGTGCACCATGTTAGCCAGTGCTGTTGTAGGCAAAACACCGTCTTTAGGCGTCACATTATACCAATAAACTGCTTCGGGGATCGAACATCGCTTCCTGACTGCAATCACTTTTATAGACCGGTGGCTCCTTTCTACTATGCTGTTTCCCGCCGGCACATAGGCACACTGGAACCGAAGCCGCACACCCCACTTCCTTAAGAACTGTGAGAATTGCTCTGAGGAAAATGCTGCACCATTATCTGTCAATACTTCTGCAGGTGGCCTCCGGTCGTAAAAGATGAACTCCTATTGACATATTATGCTGGCAGTGTCCTGCCGATGCAGCAGTCACCAAATGGCGAAATGAGAGGGACCACAGTCAATAATAGTCAAATAGAGCTGGCTGCCAACATGCATAACATCTATCCCCAGCCTATTCCAAACATTGGTAGTACTCAAATTTCCTTTTTGCTATTGCACCGGTGCCAGGTCAATTGACTGGCATGCCTCGCACCTCTGCACTACTGTCCTAACATCCACCTTTTTGACTGCTGGGTTGACCATCTTCGAGAAGTAGAGCATCTGTTTAATCCCGGGATGCCCACACTGTTCATGTATGCTCATGAATTGCTTGAGGTCCATACTGAGCGCAGAAGCTGTACACGGCAGCTGCAGAGGTTGACTCTTTCCGAGCAGCAGTCAACCAACGCTGCAGAACGAGAGTCAATGCATCTGCTCTGTTGACTGCCGATTTAACTAATGTTACATCCACAGACAGGTTGTACTCTTTGATAGTTTCAGTTAGCCTGGCGAGCCGCCTTTGTATCAACGTCGCGCTCGATGCCTTGACGGTCAGTCTCCAACACTGAGTGCATGCTGAGTTTGTGATGTGTAGCACTGTTGCTTGCCATTGGAGTGCCAGGTTAACCCCATTCAGAATGGCGTGGCGTTCGGCCAGGTTTATGTGTCATGCATTATTTTCAGGTCGTAACCAGCAGGCGTCTTCTATGATGGACCCGTTATCCTCAAGGACGACACCTATGTCCAACGAGCTGGCATCCACCCAAATGGTGAGCTCGTTCCCCTTAATGCACCAGTCACCTCGCACAAGATCATTTTGCATTACTCTCTCCATAGTTTCAGTTATCATGCATCTTAGGGTAATGTCGTGCACCTTGTTGTCCCATCCTGACAAAACAGAAGTCACGCGGTGCTTTATGGCTGCTGCCGCCACTCTGAGTCAACCGTATACAGGAAAATGGCCTACCAGTTTCCCACACATTGAGAAGGCACTTCAACGAGTGATCACTGGCGGGACTTCCTAGATGTCACTGCCTCGCCTCCAACGAAGTTTTTCTCCATCACTACTGACGTGTAGTCAGAGTACATTCGCTCCATCCTGCAGCGGCTCTGGGGCCTTGCACAACAAGCCAAAGTGTTCTATTAGGTTGGTGCAAAAATAATGTCGTTTTCTCACATAGTAACATATGTGAGAAAACGACATTATTTTTGCACCAACCTAATAGATGTTCCTTAACCCTTGTTGAAGAGGCCACATTTTCATTGACATAGACATCGTCAATGTAGGATGACGTTGCCCTTTGAATTTCCTCATCCTGCAACATGACCACATTCATAATTGCTGACATGATTTTTGGGGCCACATTGAGACTAAATCCCAATCGAGTGAGGCAATATCTCCGTCCTTTTACCATGACAGTCTGAAAGGGCCAGAGTGATCGGTGGACTCAGACTTCAAGAGGTAGGCCCTTCTTAAATCGAAGGTGGCCATATTGCTCCCTTACCGTTGCCATTCCCACAAATTCTGGGTATAAACATCTGCGTTGGCCATATACGCATCTACAAAGTTATTCAATTCCCTGTAGTCCAGTCTACAAAGTTATTCTCTTGCACTATTGCCATCAATGGAATCAGTTCTCAAGGCAGTCTTAGCTCCTCCTCTTCGGGGTATGGCGCAGGCCGGCCATTTGCTATCCAAAGCTGCAATTCATTTTCGTATTCGCACCTGATATGCTCTGGAACTGAAATTTTTGGGGAATGACTTATTTCACTTGAAGATGGAACAGAGCCTACTTTAACTCAAGTTAATTCAAATATTATTTTGAAGTTTTCGGCTCTTGTTTTGAAACATGAGACCTCTTATGTAGCGAGTTGGAATCATATTTTTAAATAAATAATTATATTTATGCTCTACTTTCGTATCGAGCACTATTTTTTAAAAATAATTACAAAAATACTAAGGAACTTTGGATTATTTACCAAACCAGTTTCTTTCCTATTTTCTACAATATTTTCACATATATATATATATATATATATATACACACACACACACACACTCTCTATCGCTTTGGTACAAAGCAATTTCATGAATCTACTGGAGTCATGGAACATATTCCCCTGGAAGGGGCTGCTGTATAACTTTGAACTATACCTGAATTGATGCTAAAAATCTAATGGATGCGTATATTGTCTATAATTTTAAGAGTTATTAGACAGTGAAACTTTTACTTCATTTTTGCTATTCCCACAACTCTACTGAGCCATTCAACAGCTGTCTTCTGTATTCTGATTAAAAGAGTATGTCTCTTTTTTTCCTTTTTTTTGTTGTTTTTTTTGTTTTACTGGAGATGTATGAATAAGAAAGTAGAATAAGTAGAGTTGTCTGACAATTTGTTAGCATGTGTCTGTGTTAAATAAATGTTAGTGTTAACTATAAACAAACAAGCACAGTACAATATAAAGTGAGAGAAGTCTAAAAAGAAATCTGCAAATAGTAAGAATATGGACTGAATACCATTAACATTTCTTAATTATCAGACATAAATCTTGGTGATTTAAGGATTGCATCTGTTGTAAAGTAGAAGAAACACATTTTCAAAGTTGGTAGAAACAGGTGTATTTTGACTGTAAAAAGTCAATTTTACATTAATGGTTTTTATTTTTTGAATTTGAAAATTAGCATAACTTATGCAGCTTATAGTAATCTCTTTTCTTTCATTTATTTTATTTTATTTTTTGCAGGAATAAATGAAGATGACCAGATGAAGATGTTTGGTGTTGTTAGTGCCATTCTTCATCTTGGAAATATTTTGTTGGAACCTGGTGAGGATGAATCAACATGCAATGTCTCAAAGGTTAGTTCACTTTATCATTTTTGAACAAAGAAGGCATTTTTAAAATTTTTTTTGATTATCAGGAAGTTGTACTTAGTAAATTGTATTATTTAATATTAGTGTCTCTAGTGGAGAAACAATTTTAAAGAACACTACAATTGTCTAATTATTTCAGATGTCTTAAAGATATTTTCAAACTAAACAATACAAGAAACTGTTTGATTTATGCTTGGACTCTAACCCTTGTTCATTAATATTTTTTTTTTACTCTCTAAAGTCCAAAATAATGAATGTTTGTAATGTTATGTTTTTGAATTTTTTTTATGTGAAGCACTTTAATTAGGTTGGTGCAAAAATAATGACGGTTTCTCCCATATGTTACTATGTGAGAAACCGTCATTATTTTTGCACCAACCTATTATTTTATTTTCACCTGTTTTCCTGTTTTATTTTTCTTCTGTTTTTTATCACAACTTTTTACTGAGTGAGTAAAGTAGATGCCATGAAATAATGAGGTCAGGGTGTTTAAATCTCATTGGCAGCAGCATTTTCATTTCTAACTTTTAACTTGTGGCTAAAGATTGTTGTGGTAAAGAAAAATAAGATGGAGAAAAATTAGTAATAAAAGAATTGTAATAAGTTTTGTTAAATAGAAAATATCTATTTTTCTTGCAAATTATTTTTTTTAAATTTATATCTAATGTGTTTTCTCTTTTTTTTTCTTTCTGCAGAAGAATTCACATTTTGATATTGTTTGTGACTTGCTTTCTTTAAATAAAGAAGAAATGCAACTGTGGTTATGCAACAGGCAAATTTCTTCTGGGTCTGAACGAATCATCAAACCTCTCACAGCCAAAGAGGTAACTTGTTCTATTCTCTCTTTATCTGTCACACTGGGGTTCATTGAATTTGGCAAAATAATTGTTAGGCTCTCATTGTTCTATGAAAGTTAACCCCACACATTCCAATTTGACTTTCATTCTGGTAAGGGGGTGTAATGATGGTGTATGTCATCAAGCGACTCCAGGAAATTGAATATATCTACAATAGACAATTGTATACTTGCTATGTTGACCCTGTAGCAATAGCGACTTCCACTTCTCATTCATTAGAAATTGTCGTACATGTCTGAAGATCCTAATACTGAATCATTTCAAATTAAACCAGGAGTATGATGAGGAGGAAATGTTCCAATTTATTTAATCTCTTCCTAGACTGTTTTGCACATTTACAAACATAGTTGTGAAGAGATGAACACTGATCATTTAAGCATTCTGTACCACATCCCAAATGAAATGCTGATTAAAAAAAACGGTGATCCTGTTTTCCCTCCAGAGGCCTGTGTAGTGAGTGGGGTGGGTGTATAGTGATGACATAGGCATTCATAGTTGGGATAAGAATGATTTTGAACAAAAAAAATATATCCTCTACCAAGTATCTGTTTATATTTCTGAGATGAGGTATTATGTACACTATTTACATTATTCGGACTATTGTCCTCATCTTTGTTGCCATGTTTATCACAATGTTTTGGCCATTGTATGCTCTGGCCTTCTTCAGGTGGTTGGAATGTTGAACTGAACCCTTTATTTAGCTTGCTGGGGTAGACTGTTCTAGTTCCACATGCCATGTCTAATGGATGTCAGTTATCTCCTGTTAATTCCCCTCTGAAAGTTCTCCACTGCCTTGGCAGTGGAGAACTTTCAGAGGGGAATTAAGACATGGCACCTGGAACTAAATTTAAAGATGATTTTTTTTTTTTCTTTTTTTTATTCTATTACTTGTAATAATTGACACAAGGAATACATCAGAGAAACCTAAAGGAATTTAAATTATAAATTATATGAACACAAAAGGGATCTTTACCAAACACATTAAATGCATTATTTTCTCACCATAATGAGATTGGCCACACTTTTGATATAAAAAATGTTACTCATTAAAAGAGTAAACAATTCGCTAAGACAAAAATGTTTAGAAAGTGCTTCAATTGCTAGATCATCTAATGTTAAATTTGTCTCCAGGTTCTTATCACAATGCATTGTGATAATATAAGATCTTGGCAGATCTTGTATTATCACAATGTGGGATATTTAATAACAAAAGTTATGGAAACACAAACAAAAAGAATCTAAATTATATCAATTGAATTATATACCTAAAATCAAAAAAAAAAAAAATTCTTCAAATTTAAAATTCCCAGCGTCTCTCATTCATGCTCATGTGTAGTTACATAAACTTAGTGCAAGGACATCATAAAGATCAAAATGCGTCCTATAAAAAACTTTCTTTTTTGTCAATACTTGTAATGGCAGCTTCAGCAGAGTCAAGCAATGTCATAGTCTCTGCAGACAAAGCTTACTATTTATTATTATTTACTATTTTTCAATATTGCCAGTCTGTAAGATAATGATTTTTTTCTAAATACATTGGAGAAAAATTATGAAAAGTTTGCTTGAGAATTTTTCATCAGAATGGTTAGCAAATGTTGTGCTAGAGAAGCACTCAAAAGGCCAAGATTTTATGCTTTGCATTTTTAGAAAAACCAACTTCATGCTACCATGTCTCATTCCATTGGTTACTAGAAGGTCATATATAGTGGCTCTGTTAAGACATTTAAATACAGGTGTCAAAAGTAATATTGTTTGGTAGTTGGAGCTAACCAATTTAGCTGGCCCATCAGTGACCATAGCTTTTCTTCTTGGTTTAAAGCAGTTCACTAATTTTCTGAACTGCTCATTGATGACCGATAGGAACAGGTACTAGGAAGAACAAGTTTCTTACCATGTTGGCATTTATCCCCGCAAGTATAAAGCAGAAAATGGCACAAGGCCCTGTTTAAAGTGGAAATCTTCTGTACATAGGATGAGTAACAAAAATTGCTCATCTCTCTTGTCACATTTGATTTCATAAATGACCCCCTTCACCTGCCTAGTGATACGGAGAATCTACTTTAGCAACTTTAGAAACAAAATGCTCAAGGGAACGATTTCACAAAACACAGTCTCACCAACTGCCCACTGCTGGCTGCTAATTTTTTTATCACCTTTATTGACATGAGACAGCTGACAAAGACTTGGATTTGGAAAAAATGCAGATAAGACCATATCTAGACAAACCAAGCTGCCCTGCTACCAAAGTGGAAAACACAGATGTAACTATTTTTGACAAACATGTCTCTGTGACTCAGAGCCTCTTTTGCATCTGTACTGATGAGTGTTCACCACACTAACCCCAATTACCTGATCACAGATATGACAGTTTGCAACAGATTTCTTCCATCAAGTAATTCTCTGAAGTGGGGCTGGTTTGTTGTTCCTCTACCTCTTCCTCATGTGATTCTTCCTCCATGTTATCATCTGGCCTATCCACACACACAAGGATTTCCACCTCATTTTCAGACCTATCATCTTCACTACTTGATATAGATGGTGTGGCATTCCGTTCACCATGACTGATTGCAGACTAACAAGTCCAGTAATTCATCCCTTTACAAAAGTTGTTATACACTGGTTGTGTGGGGCCTTTACCCACACAGGGTCTCAGGCATCATTGGAAGCACTGAATCAATCGCTTTTAAGCCAAGCCTCATATCTGTAGACTTGATTTGCAGGTGCAGTCAGTGATGTGATGCATCATCTTTGTGGTTGACATTGTGCCAGTAGGTGGACTCTTCAACAATACAGTTCATCCTAGCCACAATCCTCTTGACACTTTTGTGACACTGCCCCGTTATTCCATTTCCTGTTATGATATGCTCACAACAGAATCACAAATTCATACCTCATCCAGATCTCCCTGCTGTGGAATGAAGTGTCATCGTCTATGAATAGCTCACAAGGTGGTCCACTCTCACAGAACACTAACTCCAGCACCAACAATGAGTTTTAGCAGTGTAATGATGGGCCACAGTCTGTTAGTGTCAGGTAATGGCTGGTATGGTAGTGCGTGATGTCCAGTATTAACCTGTGCCAAGTACTGTTCACTCTCAGTCTGCCCTTTTGTCAATGGACTGGCTCAGGATCTATTGTTGCACATGTCCCAATGGCACTTTACCATGGGCTTTGACATAGGACAAATAGGACAAACTCTTCTCACAAAACATGCAGTACACAGCACTCCTGGATGCCCACTGCATCAATGTACTTCCATTATCTGACTGGGACTCATTGTCTTCAGAAAAGCAGCACACACCTGCTGCACAGGTTCAGCCCTTTTCTTTTGGTCATATCGAGCTATCTTCAGAGTACATGGATCATCTTGTCTGCCAAGTTTTGGTCTGACATGACCAGCTCCATATCTATAGACAACTTGTATTCTTGGTCCCATTCATTGCTCTCAACCTTCATTGCATCAGCATCTTGCTCGATGCTTTGGTACATAATCTAGCTTTGTCTATGAGGGCATCAGACAACTAGTTGTACGCTCGCAAGGAATCGGTCTTTATGTGCAAACTCTTTGTCTGCCACTGGAGTACCAAGTTGAGCTCTTGATTGCAGCATCCAGTTTAGCCAAGTTGATTAGCATCATACATTATGTGGCAGACAATATTGCTCTGTGGATCATTGGTAGAAGTTGAGTATGTACCCTGTTGCTCAGGCTCCATGGCTGCTGCAATCAATCCCACCACTGGCACATCATCCTTCAGTATGGTTCTGGCTCAGTCTAACAGCTCATTGACATCCAGTGCATCCATCCAAGAGTAAGTGTGAAGCAGCTGTTGGTAACTCTTCTACAAATGCACAAGTCCATGGTCAGACACCTCATCGTACAAGGTTAACAATTTGCGGATATCTGCCAAGTAGACATCCACGAATTCATTTGAATTCAAGCACTTAGCTATGAACTAGTCATATGCTATGAATGGATCTGTGGCAAAGACAATGTACAAGGCATCCCTGATATAGCCTACATTTTTTTTCTTTCTTCCTTGCTGAGTTAGTGTAACACAGCAAATGCACCTCCTGTCCATTGGAGTGACAGAATGTTAGCAATGTTTTTCATGCCGCAGAGTTCAGCATTTTCAAACTCTTCCTAGTCTGAATCATCAAATTTGGAGATAAGCCTCAGATTGAACTTGCTGTCTGCCACGAATGCTGAAATAGCTTGTAAAATATGGCAAGAGTATATTGAGGTTGTGGGGAAACACTTGATTGCTCTCCCAAGAACTATGGGGTAATAGGCAGAGAAAAGAAAGAGACAAGAGGAAACAAAACAACACTGCCTCAGAAATCACAGCACAGTGGACTGCATGTACCTTTAGGAACAAAATGTCCAAGGGAAAGACTTCACAAGACACTGAGTCTCACCCACTGCTGACTGCTGGCTTTCCCGTCACTTTTATTGGTATGAGACAGCTGACAAAGACCTGGATTTGGACACGTTGCAAATAGGCCTATATCTAATTTTGATAGACATGTCTGCACACAACTCTGGGCTTCTTTGTTTCTGTACTGATGCGTGTTCGCCACGGCCCTGTAATACAATTTTAACACCTGAAGCAATGATGGTATCACATATTATACATTTTAAGGTTTTTAAATTGGGGTTAATACTGATTCTATTAGGCTTTTATATAAATTTGTTATTTTTTGATAATTTATTTTAATACTTATCATTTATTAATAGCTCTGGTGAATCATTCAAAATTGTATTTCCCTTCATTCTTCTTTAAGCAGCACATGCTATTGGTTCTCATTAAACTGCTGAACAGGTTTGCCAGAGCATGGCAAGTCTGGGTTCAAACTGCCCCCTCCTTAAGACGGGAAAGTATTTCTGTGCCATTTTGTTTCCCAAAGCTTTGGCACCTTGATTAAAAGCATAGAGAAGACGTCAAGCATGCTCATTCTTGTATACTTGGCATTCTATCTCAAACAAGTATCTAATCTGAAATAAAATTTCAATAATATAAGACAACAGTTTCACAGGATGACTAGAGTTGTTAAGAAACAACAAATGTTACAAAAGCTGATTCTTCAAGATGATTTGCAAAATATCAGAAAAAAAAAATGAACAGATATATGTAACAAGCTAATATTACAAAAAAAGGAAAATATTTAACTCAAAAATTAAGAAGGATTTTGATGATAGAGCTTTCTGTTCTTTCTTATATCTCAGTTTCTCATCTTCTTTCAGATAGGCTAACATTCATCTTTAATGATGAATTTTAGAGTTATCATCACTCAGGCAGTATACTGGTTCACCTCATTCAATAAGAAAATCTCCACCCATTAATATAAAGATAAATTCAATTATGATGAAACACAAGAAAAACTTGCTCAATGTTTAAGTCCCAAATGAAGGGAAAATGTCTTTATCTGCAGTTTTTATTTTTTTTATTAATCATTTCGCCCCAAGCATAGGCAGTAAAGCCACTACGACAAGAGGTTGCTAAGTGTGAAAGAATATGAAAAAAAGAAGACATTAAGAATAAAGAACAATAAAAAAATAAAAAAAACTGGAATTAAGAAGACAAAAGATAATAATTGACATTGCATTAAATTTTTGTGAAGATCAAAGTTGACTTGGAAAGTTATGAAAGAAAGTTCCACAAATTAGAAGTGTAAAAGAAGAAACTGTTAGCATAGGACTTATGATTACATCTAGCCATTTCAACTGTAAAAGATTAGAGCTAGCTACCAATCTAGTATTACACTTATCAGAACAATTACCATGAAAATATTTCTAAAAAAGGCACAGGGAAGCTACATTGTGGTGGTAGGAATGACTAAAGCTGAGATAGTATAGTAGCTTTTACATTCTGGCTTTTCATTGATTTGACTAATGTTTCTTGTTTCATTATTTCAGGCTGGCTATGGCCGAGATGCTTTGGCAAAACACATTTACGCGCGGGTCTTTGACTGGATTGTAGCCAAAATCAACAGAAACCTGTTGACTCATGAAGACACCCAAAACTTTATTGGAGTCCTCGATATTTATGGGTAAGTGTCACTTTTTATGAAGAATTCTTCATTTATTACTTTTCATCTTGCCAAAAATCTTGTGCTTGTGTCTTGGAGAAAAGGCAACATGATCTATAATCATAAGCGTTCTGTATATAACTTGTTAAAATTTAATCCAATAGATAACATTGTCTCATTTAAGGGATGTTTACAAAAATTCTTATTTCTACTTTAGATTGAATATTTTATTTATTTTTAGTTTTGTTTTATGTTTGGTAACAGAAATATTTTTCTTATTAATGGAGAAATATGAGTGTTAAATATTGACTTATTTTTAAAATTTTCTATATAATTTTTTCACACAAATGTCTTATCACAGATGTTTATTAATGGAAACATTTAGATTTTACTTAACTTCATTAGAAACTTGTTTAGTATGTTCATCTGCTGGTCAGTTGCTTATCATAATCAAGTATGAAATATTCCAAAATGTGACATTTGTCATTTGACGTTATCTAAGATATAGGTATATGCTTTGACAAGTAACATTGCTCTTATTACATGAATATATATTTAAATTTTTTTATTATATATTTGTATGTTAATTACTTGTTTCAGAAATAATTCTATAAAGGATATATATTTATACGTCTTATATTACCCCCCTGCTTTTTATACTACTCAAACAGAGCATTGAACTTTTGAGATCTCAAATAAGGCTAGTAATGGGTGTTTTTAATGGTTGTTTAAGGTTTTCTGCATGTAATAAATGAATACGTATACATGTTGTTTTGTTGAGTGTGCTAATTTCTTATTCAGCAAATTATCTTCTTGTAGACAAGAGAAATATTTGTTGGATTTCAGCTGTCATTTGTCTCACTGACCAGAATATATAGACCCATTTGAAAATAAAAATATCACAAAGAAACCTGACAAGGGAGGAGATTAAGAAATCTTGAAGATGACTAGCATGAGGAAAGTGTCACAGAACTTATTATTCCTTCACAACCAGATGAGATGACCAATAAAAACTTATTGAATGAAACTGAAATGGAAAATAATTTTGTTTGTTGAAGTAGGTAGCACTTATGAAGTACATGGTAACAGAGAAGGTTATAGTGTCTAGAATTGCTGCTTCTGAAATTGGTATATCATCATTGACAGTTTCTTTTGGAAAACAAAAGATGAAATCTACTGAAATCCTTGAAACAAAATAGAGAAAATATGCACTTAAGTATTTGCAAATAATGTAGCCAGTATCTAAAAAAGAAAAAAAAATATGATGCTAAGTTGAATGCATTTCAAATGGTAGCAATAATCTTCTTATTGAAATCTTAGTCCAGAGTCATTTATTCTAGGTAAAAAGACAAAAAAATATTCCCACATGATAGAAATAAATTGTGTGTTTATCAGCATTTTGCCATTTAGTAAAAATCATCAATGTTTACAAGAGGACACATATACTGGGAACATCATCCTGTTGGACGTGTAACCATTGTTTACAGTGCTATAACGAGGTCATAGTATCTGTATCTAAATGAGATCACTAAAATCAACAAAACAGATAAAATAGCAAAAGTAATTTATTTTGATAAATACGAACCCAATTACATGTAAGTTAAAATTATTGAATCACATCGATCATTAAATTGAAATGATAGCCAAAATTTATCCCAGGAGGAAAAACATTTGAGTTAAGCCAATCAAGTTTTGTGCAATTTTGATGACTACATGTTCAACTTTGACCCATTCATGTCTTGGAAAGGACAGAGATCCTTTGAGTACTGTGACTTAGATAATTGACTAAAGTGATACCAGCCAAAGAAAGTGAAACACATGAATATGTATGTGCAATATTTATTCATTTATTTATTAGAACTTTTTAAGCTTGAAAAACAAATTAATCAGGAAGAAAAAAGGCTGGAGAAAATTGTTTCAAAAAATATATTGTTCTTTCTTTGCAGATTTGAAACTTTTAGAATAAACAGTTTTGAGCAGTTTTGTATAAATTATGCAAATGAAAGGCTTCAATTACAGTTCAACACGGTAAATAAACATTGTTTATTGGAATTGTTTGATTTTTATCTGTTTTATTAAATCTTTTTTTTTATGAACATAAATAGCTGGTTTATATATTGAAAATTCCCAGAATTAGCTCCTCAAAAACTGTTTGGAGAAAAATAAGAAATATGCACATAATAGTGGGGGGGGGAGTCATTGTAAACATTTTAAAACCTTCAGGTGCAATTGAAGTGCTAAGAATTCCAACTTTTTTTTTTATTTGAAACCATATCAGTTATTCATTTTTGGCTAGCATTTCTTTAATCTATTTTTGAGAGAGGTTTATTTTCAGTTGAGAATAGCAACCAGAAAGTTGCAATAAAAAAAAAAAATTGGCTGTATGACTTGTATGGAAGATGTCTACTGGCAAAGCCTTTATAGCCTAATTAACAAGTTGCTTTTAATGGTAAGACGAGCTTCCAAGGATAAAGGTTGTGAATTCTAATCTTGCCAGAGGCACTTTCTTTAGTTCCAAGTGATGACTATTGAATAACAATGTGAGAGTTGTTATAAAAAGCAAAAGAAATAAGATAGAAAGGAAAACCAGGTGAAAATAAATAACTATTCTGTATATTTTAATGGTGATTATTAAAATCAGTAAATTTAGTTAAATTCCTATGAAGAAACCTGTGTAGATAACATCTTTTTACTGATGTATTTATTTGTCACTACAAGTTTTCAGTATTTTAGAATGTTATTTCTAATTATTTCAGCACGTATTCACGCTAGAGCAACAAGAATACCGAAAAGAAGGACTTGAATGGCATGAAATCAGTCATTACGACAACACCCCTTGCATTGATCTAATTGAAAGTCCGCAAGGTATCCTTGCCTTATTAGACGATGAATGTAAGGTAAGAGAATATTTATCTTTTCTATGCTTTATGAATAATCCTTAAGAGAGGCTTACTATTATAAATCTATCTTTTTGTTGTGATCAATTTTGGAAAAATCTATTAAACCAGTGAACCAGTGGAGATGAAATTTATCCATTTCATATAGAAACATGTTATCACTTGTCGCATCTGCTCTCTGCAAAATTGTGTAGGAATGGATATGCAGCTTACTCTGAATGATTGCTTGTGAAATAAATATATTTAAATATTAAACATTTTTTCTTGTTGGTGCAGTGGAGAGTAGAAAAAAACTATAAATGTTTGTGGAGTGAGTAGCCATGCTCAAATGCAATATAATAGAACTATCCAACAAACAGAAGTGACAAAATTTCCAATAAGCAAAAACAAGAAAAAGAAAGGAACAGGGCAAAAAGATAATATAAAGCAAGCAAACAATATATGCAAGGCAAATTAATAGTAATAAAGTAAAGCAACAGTACAGTAAGATGGCAAAAAGTTCACAAACTAATAATTGGCTTTGACACACAAAAGTAAGTTTGGACAAGCGAATGTAGCATTCTGACTTCAAGACAGATTGGGACTGAGTCAAATGAAATTGAGAACCAGCCTATTTTATTGGCTAGAAAAAACTCCAGCTTGCATTTATGGTTTCTACTTGAAAAAAAGTGTGTGGGGAAAAATATTTCAGTCATTCCCAGTGTAAATTGGATTCAACAATGTGGAATGGTGATGTGTTAAAAATTATCTTTGCAAAGCTGTGGTTATGGCAGTTGAGTGTTAGTCACCAGTAATTTCATAACCTCATACAACTAATTACTGATATTGGATTTTAAATTTAGGATTTTAGAATTTAAAATCTTTCTCTTATGGAGGATGGATCTTTTTTTAATAATTTATAAAATATTTTGTTGTCTGTATTATCAATAAATGATAAATTTTCTTTCATATATTCCAACTTAGCTAATCAGAGTATAGAGAAATGTTCAATGTGTCCTAGTTTCATCCTTTAATTCACAAAATAACTGTAGAAAAGTTGAAGGCAATTTAATTCTCAAACTTAATACCCACAATTTAGGATTAAACAAAGATCTAGGCATTCTCAATGATTATACTTACAAAAATAACTGAAACAGTTATCTTTATTTATTTATATATATATATATATATATATATATATATATATATATATATATATATGGCAAGGGTCAATCAATTAGTACGTAAAAATTAGCCACATGAAGGAGTAAATAAAAGTTTTCATAAAAACGGGTAAGAAAACAAAAACACTGGAAATGCTGGCAAAAATACTACTAATATGAATATACCTCTTTTGTATCCCTTAGAAAATAAGGCGAATGGGCTTCCCCCTTAATATCTTACGCACCTTGGAAGAGATAAAAACAAACCTAAAAAACCAACAAGTAAAAGATATCAAAAGAATAACTATTAAAAAAAAATGGTACACTTATTGAAACCAACACATATTAACCTTTAACTCCCCTGTAATACCTAGGGATATAAGAATTGTATATTCAATAGCAAAAGTGGAGACCTACATACCAATGCCACTTAGGTGTTACCGATGCCAAAGATATGGACACCACAAAGAAACTTGTGCTAGAGATCCAGTGTGTAGAAGATGTGGAAATACAGAGAATGAACATTCAGAACATTGCAGTGAAAGACTATGTGCCCAAACTGCAAAGAGGAGCACACTGCAGGCTCAAGAGAATGTAAAATATGGCAGAAAGAAAAGGAAATCAACAAGTCAAAATATTCACAAAATATCTCTTTCTTTGAAGCAAGAAAAATTGTCGAAACATAGACACCCACAATAACATATGCCTCTATGCTGACCTCAGAAAATAAACATCCTGAATATCCAAAAAAAGAAACAACAGAAAAAACTAACTACAAATCTGAAGAAATCTCAACCTTAATAGATAACCTGAGAATTCTACTTACTGAACTAACCATAATACTCAAACCTGAAACAATGACAGCAGCTAAAAATAACCAAAAAACAACTGAACACTGTACATCAAATACCACAAAACAAACTCAAAAAAAGGAAACCAAAAGCCTCAGCAAAACAGACCTGCAAAACCAAGACAAAGAATCTACAACAAACAACCTGAAAACTCAAAACAAATCTTTGCTTCTCAACAAAATAGAACAAGAACAATCAGAAAACACGACCACAACTGAACTCTTGAAAAGAACACACCATGGAAAAAATGTGACTCAAAAAGATACACAAACTCATAAGAAAAGCCAGCCAAGCCAACGAGCAACTTCCAAGAACAGGTCAAAAAGCCAAACAAAATCCTCCCCAGAAAAAAAGAAACAAAACAAAGATCCTAGAAACATGACAACTGAGAATACCCCCACCATCCCTAGAAGAGATGAATATATCATAAAAAAAAACAAAAAAAAGAAAAAAAGAAAGCATAATGAACTAAAGATCACACAAAATTCTACAATAGAACTGCAGAGGAGTGAAGGCAAATATAAATGAACTGCTGTTACTAATTACAGATCTAAACCCAGCTATAATATATCTTCAAGAACCCTTCTTAAAGAATAACAATAAGATAAATATAAGACTACCAACAATATAATTATATTAAAAACTCTAGTCTTTGATAATCAGGGGGTACATCTATTCTAATCAGAAATGACATACCACAAAGTCTTATTGTCTTAAAAACAAATTTACAGGTAGCAGCTGTAAAAGTGACTTGAGTCTTTGAAGAGACAGACACCAACAAGATATACAGTTTCCTTTCAGAAATCAGCATCCATAACAAAATTTAAAAAAAATTTTTTTTTCCTTTTTATAACTTAACCAAATGCCATGATTAAGCTCTTCTAAAGTACTTGCAAGAGCCTTTAAGGCTGGAATATCAGAATATCTATATGTCAAAGTGTGATTATCAAGCTATCTGATTGTCAAGGTGTAAATATCAACATATATTTCTTTATATCGAAGTATGAATGACAAGCTATCTAGTTATCAAAGCCTGGATATCTATTATTGGCATTAAATAACCCAACGAGGTTGATATGCCATAGAACACAAACTATTTAGACAGTGACAAAGAATTTTCAGCCACACACCTCCCTGCTTACAGTTGGTGTCATCTGGCCAGAGTGAAAGACAAACCTGTATGATGGAAAAGGATGTGGAAGAGGCAATAAAAATCTGTATCTTGGTGATTTTTCAACAAGGTCTTAATATCTTCAGGATTTGAAATTTAGACAAGTTCAAAGCAAGTATTTTATATGAAATACTAATGAAGGCTACTAAGCAGCCAAAAATTCAATAATTTCTGTAAAACTTTATAATTTATTGTGCTGCACATAAAAAAAAAGATAAAAATACACATAGAATATCTTTGTCATATATATATATATATATATATATATATATATATATATATATTGGACTTTCATTGTGGATGACAAATGAGGGCTCAGTAAAATAAAGATGTGCTTAACTTTTATGGACATGCGTGTCTCCCAAAGCCTGCAGGGGTCTTGCAAACTTTTAGACAAATGGAATATGTGGTTGAGCCATTTTATTTTGTACAATTCAGGACAACAGATAAAACTCGGTATGCCACTTGAGCAATAGTAGTAGGTTGGTAGAAAATTTGAAATTATCAGAAATTATACCTGGATTAGTAATAGAATTAAATTTAAGTCAGCTTACCATAGCTGGTCTGGAATTTTCTTTTTAAAACCTTTGTAAAATACACATCTCTTTGTTGAGATTTCCCACCATCAAAATAGAAATTATGGGTCAAATTTTTTTTTTTTTTTTTTTTCCAGTAAATCCCAATACTAAATGAGCAACAAATTTTTTTTTACAAAAATAACAATTTGTACATTTATAGATGCTGAGTGGCAACGATACCAATTGGTGCACATCACTCTTCAAGAAACTGTCTGGAACTCAGTGCTTTGAGAAACCTCGTACCTCACAGACATCATTCACAGTGTGCCATTTTGCTGAAAAGGTGACATACATGTGCCAGGGTTTCATGGAGAAGAACTTGGATACAGTTTCTGATTTACAAGTGGAAACTTTGAAGAGAAGTTCGGTAGGTATTTCTTTGTTCTTTTCTTTCCTATCTATAAAACTTCTTATTTGCTTGCTATTCTTATTGTTTCTTTTTTTTTTTTTTTTTTCTTTGTAAGGCCATTTTAGTTGTGATCAAGTAGTAGAAGTAGTGGTGGGGAAATTAAATCTCTTTAATAAGAATTCAGAAAATTGCTAAAAATGTCCTTAAAATGTTACAAAACATTTGTGTTCTAAATGCCTCTATAGTGGTTTGGGGGTTAAAATGAACAGTTAATTTACCAATGCCAAGAAGACTAATGAAAGATAAGGATGAGGAAACACATGAGTAATTTTAACAAAACAAGAAGGAATTTATTCACAACTTTACATGCTTGAAGTTGTGTCAGTAGCTCATTTCAGGAAAATAAATCAGAATTCTTAAAGTCTGTAGTTTTAACTTATCATAAAGAAGAAATGTTCATACAATAGATTAAATGATCTGACACTAAATAATATTAAAAATGTTTAAGACGAAGGTAAGAGAGTTTGTTGCTCACTGATGGGATTTGCATACGTTCAAAGGTAGACAAAAGAGATAGTTTGAAATAGCTTTCTTGGATTGTTGAAAGCAAATTCTTTGAAGTGTCGTGTACTGGTTAGAGGCTGATAATATAAGTGGTGAGTAATTTTACACTGGCGTGTGCTTCAGCACTGGTTGTGAGGAACTGAAACAAGACCTTTCACATGACATCAGACACTCTTCTCATTAATTTAATTTTTCTTCCCATTTCATAGCAAGAAGAATTTTGTGTAGGCTCATTACTTTCTTTCCTCCTTTTTCTTGGCTCATTAGCCAATTTCTGTGAAAGCAAGTTTTTTCAATGATTCAAAAGATTTTCACATAAGCTTTTAAATTTTTCTTCTTGGCTCTCCAGTTAATTTCTGTGAAAGGTAAAAAAATCTTGCATGTGCTTACAAATTTCTTTCCTTCTTCCTTAGTCCTCCGAAATTGGAGGCAGTGAGTAAAGAGTTATTTCGCATTCGCTACACCTCCAATTTGATCTATCTTACTTGATTTTCACAATTTCTCTATCGATTTGAGCATTTTCCCATAACCCATTTATTTCTATCTCTCCTGATATTATTCTTTGATTTTGGTTAATTCTTTGAAACCCATTTCTTTTACAACTCTCTTCCCACCACTCTGCCATCTGTTGATCAGTTTGGGTACTAAAGTCATAGGACAAAAATGTTAAACTCTCATTAGCCACCTTTTAATTGAACATTGATTTGTTTTATGATTACGATAAAATGAATATTTGACAAATAAATTGCAAATATTTTGTATTTTGTCTTTACTGAAAGCAGATGCACAAAATTTAATAAAACTGAAAGGTTATTTTATGAAGCAAGTCATTGCAGTAGTAAATTGTTACTTCAATATTTTCCACTCTAAATTTTGACATCTTCCAGTCTCTTATCAATTCTGAAAAAGAATTTGTGATTCTATTCAGAAGACCTCAGCCCCATGAAAATTTTTATCCTAATTCTGGGACCAAGTTCTCTCTAAAAAAAAAAATAGTCCATTTGAAATATACGTTAGTAAAGATATCTTTTAATGAGTGACCAACAAAGATTTCTCTATGACTTGACAATCTAAGATAACCATAATTAACTTTTTCAGAACCCTCTTATCATAGAATTGTTCCAGGAAAAAAAACTTGAGAGAAAGATGTCAACCATGTCAGAAGAGTCCTATGTCAGTCAACCAAAAAAATCCAAGAAACACAAGCAGACTGTAGGATCTCAGGTTTGTGTGGTTTCAAAAAATCTTTTGCCATTATTAAATGTGGTTCATGTTCAGAGTCTTTTGGAAAGTGCTTTCTTAATTTTAGTGTTTTTTATTCTTAAACAAGTCCCTATTAAATGCCTACTTGAATCCAAATCATAATTCAGATTTTTATAGCTACTAGAAAATAATGTGCTACTTGTTGGATATAAAAATCCTTTTAATGTCTCATATAATGATTATTGCAAAAAAATTAAAAAAAAGATTGTTATTAATTTTAACCTGGTTGATTGTCACTGTAGCTGAAAATAATCCTTAAATTTATCATGAATTCTTTTACACTTAAGATATTTAAATTAGTTAAATATTAGTTTGTCAAAGTTATCAGTTACATTTGAGGAAGTTTTGGTATGTATCTATTAACCACAGTCAAGCTTACAATATTGGTTCCAACAGCTTTGTTGCCAAAAGTATATTAATATATAAAACCTACTGTTAAATCTATGATAATAATGTTTGCAAATAAATATCTTACTCTCACACACACACACACACACACACCTTTATATTAGTTTTTATATTTTGATGAAAATACATCTTATTATTCCTTGTAATTTTTTTCCTAATTGCTTTCTTTTAGTTCAAAGAATCATTGAACAGTTTAATGAAGACTCTCTCAGATACTAACCCTCATTATGTACGCTGCATTAAACCCAATGATGACAAAAAACCATTCAGGTATTTATTTTCTTGTCTTCAACTCTTTTTTTTAGTGGTTAGTTTTCAGTGATTAGTGTTGATTTAAAAGAAACATTTACTTACATAAACTTCAAAACGACTCTTTTTTTTTTTTTTTTTTTTTTTTTTTTTTTTTTTTTTAATGGACATGCTTGTCTACAGATATCTGATTGTATTCATTTTAGGCCTGGGCTAAAATGAATTGAGAAAGTAATTGGCATGTCTTTTTCTTCATTGCTCTTCTCACTTGCTAGGATGACTTTAGAAGAGATCCTTAATGAAAAGCAGTCATTTCTAGGTATTTCTAATTAGTTTCTTAATTCTACAGATACACAGATAGCTGATACTAATTATATACATAATAACCCAAACACATTAATTCCTGACTATTATCTTTCTACTAAACTGCATATTGTACATTGAAAATAGTAACAAAATTTACTAAAACAAATTTTAGGCTAAACAAAAAATATGAAATTTAATTAAAACATTTATTTTAACTTTAAAAAAAAATTACCTGAAATATGTAGTTCATGCACAAGACAAAACTAAAGGAGAGTGGTAGTAGACAGAAAATAATGTCACCTGGCATTGAACAGAAATATCTATGCATATTATATTCAGATGGAATGAAAAGGTGACTTTTGTTTTACTACCTCCTTACTGCCAGTATTTGCTATGTAATCATTTTTGTGAATAATTTTTAATGTATAATGAATTCTGCTTTCAATGTTGTGGATTATATAAACAGTGAGTTCCATCAGAGTTTTACCTTCTATGCATATTAGGTTAATAAATCAGTTTTATAAAGAGAAACAATTTTATCCTTGTTTCTAAGCTATTTTTTATGCACAAGAATAATCAACTTAAAAAAAAAGAAAAATGTCCTCTGTTAGGCATTTATTTTTAAGTGGAAATAATTAGGTTTAGACTTCATTAGTTTAGAACAAGCACCAAAATTTGATTACTTGTTTGTTTTTATTTGTCTTTTAAAGTTTATTTCTTAAAATCCTAAGAATATTTAATTATTGAGTTGTTTTTATTTCTTGCTTTCTTCAGATTCAACTGTAAACGAGTTGTGGAGCAGCTGAGGGCATGTGGTGTTCTTGAGACAATTCGTATTAGTGCTGCGGGATTCCCAGCAAGGTAATCGACAGCAATCCTTTCAAATGCAAGTCATGACCCAATCTATAACAGATTACAGTCTTTCCTGTTTGCACACTTACAAAGTGAACAAAATGTTACTTTGATTTTTCGCTATTAAAGAGATCTTTAGCATCCCAGATTAGTTTGTCATAACCAAAATGACTGCAAGAAAATTTTAATCTTTCACTTTCTGTGTATATCTATAAAATTGAAATGAAAAAGCAAAATTTTATTTTTTTTTAAGGAAAAAGAAAATTTCTCAAAGAAAAAAAAATTGTCAAAGTTGTAAATATAAACTTATTTTTAAAAATTATTTTTTTTAATGATTTTTACAATATTTATCTTTTTTTGTTTTGTTTTTTTATTACAGTGCTGAGCTCCATTTGACATTACCAGATTTTACTATGCAATTCAGTGTCTTTCACAATAAAATCAGCATTCAGGATATAATTATATGAGCAATATACCATATGATTTTCAGCTCCTCTTTTATTTTTATTTGTAGTTTTCCAATAACTTATTTGGTGGTATAAGATTTTAAGTAACCTAAGTAAATTTTAATTTTACAAACATACACACACATGTGTATGCATGTGTTAGTGATATTTTTCATTTCCAATATATGAAGATTGTCCTGTGTTATAAGGTGTAAACTTGGAAGAGAAACAAGATATTGTAAAGTTATTGAGTGATGGAAACATAGGGTAGGCAATTGAAAAAGTTGAATAGAGATCATAAATAATTAAAAAAAAACTGAAAACCTTGGCAAGATAAAGATTTGAAAATAAGGGTAATAATAAAGAAAAGTAGATTGATAAGCAGAAGATTATTTGAAGAATCTAGTGTTTAAAATTTAAAGTGAAAAGATGGAGGATATGAAGAACATTGACCAAAGAAATGAAAGTAACTGAATTAACTTTTAAGTGGCCACCACACAAAAAAATCATGTTGGCTGAAGAAGTACATGAAAATTGACTTAGTTCATTCATAGAAAAAGTCAACAGATATCACTTTTGGTTAGTATTTTAGTCATTGAAATTATAGGCTCTTACAAAATTGATTATTGGTTTGAAGAAGCTTTAAGTTAAAAAGTATTTTCATGCATGGTAATACTCTTTAGATTTGGCAAAGTGGATTATTGCCCACCTAGCCAAAATAATAGATTGGCTCCCAGACTGAACAGATTTTAATAAAAAAGAAATCTTGTAATTCATCAATAAATGATATTCAAATAAAAATCTTTGGGAAATTATAAAAACTGTTGGAAGTTATGTTCAAGTTGAAACAGTAAAAAACTTAGCAAAATCAATGTTTGAAAGGCTAATGAAGGTTATAGAATGTCTATCACCCCATATTAACATATACAATCATAAAATAGTTATTCATGATCATAAGATATTGTTTTAATAAGATGTTTCTGACTTATTTCTAAAAAAAAATTATATTAGACTTAATTTGTCTGCATTCTAAAACCTGATAGCTCCCAAAAAACTTAATAATATTATAAACTGAAATATGTTGCTCATGTAAATATATCCTGTGAATTTTGCCAACATTGGTTGGTTAATAGTAATTGAGAAAACATTGACTATAAAATCTAATATTGCATACATTCTACAAATGTTAGTAAGCAATATGGATTGAAAACACATTCTCCAAAATGTTTCATTTAAAAAAAAAAATCACTTGTGTGCAAATAACCTTGGGAAAGGTATGAATCCATCTCATCCCTCTAAATATTGGATAAGATAGTAGGACTTGTATGTGGAAAAAAATCATTTTTATTCCCCAAAAAATTGTTAATGCAATATTCACTAGTAAAAAAAAAAAAAAAAAAAGAATAAAATCCAAAAAAATGTTTTGGCTTAAAATAACCCACAAAGGGTTGTTAAGCTGTAAAAAAAAAAAAAAAAAAAAAACCAAAATTAATCATTTGAAAAGAAACTCTGACAATTTATGATTAGAAACTAATTTCTATTTTCTCATATTCATAATGTTTTAAATGTATTTTTTTTTCTTCAGGGAAACATATGAAAATATATTCAATATGTTTCAACAATTATTGGATGTGAAGGAAGTTGACAAATCTGATCCAAAGTCAAGTTGTGAGAGATTAATGCAGAAATATATTGAAGTAAGCATAGGTGACATATTTCTTCATTTTCTATTGTTCAGTGAATGGCATAATATTTTGCTCTTCAATCAGAAAAACATTGTGTAGAAATTAAATTATTTAAAATAAATTCAATTTAAACAATTTTCATATAAGGATGCCTCATCTAATGTAATAAAAGAAAATAAGTTGGGAAGTATTAGATAAAAATAAGAAGTCCATAAGAAGAAATCATAGATACTGAAATTTATTCTGTGATTTTTAATTCTTACAATAAACTATTGTAATGATGTACAATGGTGAACTATAACTTGCATTAGGGCATCTCCTTAGTACACAGGAGTTTTAGCTATAAGAGACCACCTCTTCTCTCTGTAATATGTGGACAGAAATGTAATTGATTGTTATCAAATATACAGCTTTTGTATTTAATTCAAATTCCTCAAAATTAATTTTTCTGATCATTATTTGATAATTTTATAGGAACAAATATTAATTTTGTTCAGTGATGGAATAAAAATGATGAAATTTGCTGAACTCTGTATTCTGAATCTCTGTTGTTTTCTTATTTTCATTTATTCTTCACTAGGACCCTGATAAATACAGATTTGGTAAGACGAAAATCTTTTTCCGAGCAGGCCAGCTGGCATTGTTGGATAAACTGTTGAGTGACCGTCGTGTCAGGTGGTCTATTATGGTGCAGAAACAAGTCAGAACATTCCTGTGCAAGAGACGCTTCAACAAGATCAGACGTAGCATCTTCCTGTTGCAAGTCTATGGACGAGGCTATCTTGCACGTTTGTAAGTTGGCTACTTAAATTTAAATTACTTTTACAATAAATTTAAAGAACTAGATAAGAATTTTTTTTGTGAATGTGCAGACAAGTAAAATATTTTTCTTGCCTTTAGAATTTCTATTAATTTTAATTTTTGAAAGATGAAATTAAGCTAAGGTCATTCTAAAAATATTTTTTTAATTTATTTATTCCATGTAAATTAAAGCATTTGAACATATTAATTATATGATATTGGTTTCAAAATTTTTGTTTGTGGTCCATGGCTCTGGTCAGATTTGACATTACTGTTTTATGGACACAAATTCAAAGAAATTCTGATTAGCTATTCTTTTCTTAACAGAATTTATGTACATATATGTGCCTTCTTTAATGTCTTTTCAGAGATTATCTTTTCTACACTGTAAAAAAATCTGTTGTGTATTTTGTTGGTACATTTCTTGGGAATATTTTTTTTTTTTTAATGTTCTGCATAAAACGCTGAGAATTTGGTCAAAAAAAGTCATGTATATGAGTTAACTAAGAATTGTCATCAGTTTTCATTTCGCTTGATAATGATTACATAAGATATAGATGCTGGTGTACACACTTGATTGATCTGGTTGGTTGTGTGTGTATGTATATATATATATATATATATATATAATATTAGTGGTCAATATATATAAATTCCCAAAAGGATAGAATCCGGTAAGAACTCCATGTCCAGGACAGAGTAAGAATATAAAAGGCTCAAACACTAATAATCCATGGTTATAATTTATTACATTGGAATTCTAATCATGATTCAATTCATCAGACCTACAAATTCAAATATATATTGTGTTTGTGTAAAAATTCAGACATAACTAAATAATATATCTCTAAAAGGACTGAATAAGGACAAAAAAGTTTGGCTGATGCATTTTGTTCACTTATGGACTTTATCAAGGAAAAATGTAAGGATCTAATTTTGCAACAAGTATTTATAAACAAAAATAAAAATGTTACTTTTCCAGAATTTTTAAATTTAAGAATGCTCCTAAATATTCATCAGGCTAACTGAAAGTCAAGGTAAATTATGGAAGATGCTAAGTGATATAATTTAATGTCTAAATAAACAAAAGTGCGAAAATGTTAATTATTTTTTTTATTATCTAATTATTTACTTTGAGATTAATTCATGTATTATATATTTTAAATAGATAATTTTGAATTTAACCATTTTTTTTTAATTTTTAAAAAATTTATAGTCATGTATGTTGGCTTGGGGATAGGAATATTTCTTTTAGGAAAGGAGATATTTGAACAAATCTGGGGTGCAGATTTATATTTTGGTAAGATTCAATAGTGACACTGTCAAGAATTTTCTGTCTGAGTTACTTTCTCTTTTAATAAGTGTTTTATTCTTTAGATCAAAATTATGGTTGAACTTATTTCTAGGAATGACTAATGTATTTGATAAATTTTGTATAAGATCCTTTTTGTGTTTATTCATATACACACACTCTCTCTCTCTCTCTCTATATATATATATATATATATATATATATATATATATTCTCAAAATTTGTGTGTGATCAGATATTGTTTATGCGTTTCCACAGTTTTCATCTGATTTCGATGAAATTTTTTTGTTTGATAGATAATTCTTCATTGCCAGTTTTGAGTCCAAATTGGCTAGAAAAAAGAAATTTAAAAAAAAAATTATAACCTTTTTGCAAAAGTCAAAGGCAAAATTTAATGTCTGTATCAATTTAGAGAGTTGAAATCTAATGAAAAGATTATTAGAATTATAAAAAAAATTATATTATAAATAAAAATTATCATATACTATTATGACGGTCCATGGAAGAGGTTCCTCCTTTGCAAGATTCAGAACGCAAAAATGGCCCTTTTCAGGGCCACACCCCATTCAAATTGTTACCCCCCCCCCATTTTGGAATGTGCCTCAATTGCACCTAATTGTTGTTACTAATATTGATTTTCAGGTGGGCTGACTTTAAACTTCACTCCAATTGAACAGCAAAAATTCCCAATAATGAATCACCCAGTTGAAGACAGGTTATACTGCTAGTATATATATATATATATATATATACTGATAGTTGTAAATGTTTATACATTTATACAAATGTATGGTAAGAAAGTCCCTGTACAACAACCAAATTAATATTTCAATGACTGAAGATTACAATATTGACTTATGAAATGTGTTAGAGAACTTTCCATCAGTCCCTTGTACATAAATTGTGGCATTTAGATGCTTTTCTTACCTAGACACAATAAATTTACAAGGTATATATGCTTTACATCATAGCTATAATCTATTGCTGATGTTCACTTATTGTTTCCAGAGCATTCCAAGAGAGACGGAGGAAATTTGCTGCTATTCGCATCCAAGCTTATTTCCGTGGTTACCAATGCCGCAAGATATTCCAACAGAAAAAACTGGCTGCAATTGTTGTACAGGTATGACATAAATGTCACAAAGACATTATGGCTTTGAGTCATTACTTTTTATCATGAAGGAATCTGTTCTTACTCAAAAAAAAAATTATCTTTTATGACTGACCTTAAAATATGTTCATCACTCTTCATAATGAACCTCTTTCCCAAGTGGAATTATTAGCTTTTGCAAAAAGATGGTGTCTGTTAAAATGAAACAAAATATTTGATAAAACAATTGCCACATTTTAAAATCAGCTCTTTGTTTTTTTAGAAACAAATCTATAATAGATTCTTTTAATGCTAGTTTGAAATTTGTATGTGTTATGCTCAGTAAATTTTTAAGATATCTGTGAATTATATGAAAGTAAATATTTGAGAATGTTCCATAGCAACTGTTTTCCAGCTTAAAGCAACATTGAAATTAACACTTGAAAAATTAAGACAGCTTGAAAGCTTGTGTTTCTTTGAATGTTTGATTACTGGTCAATAACGTTTCTTGTGGGTAATTTTTAAGGTGATTTTGTGTAAAGAATAATTTAAAGTTGCATAAATATTTGATATTTTTCAAATAATATTAAAAATGAAAGTTTTTGGTTGAGTCACTCTTCTGTATGGAATTTCTTTTCCTTTGTAGCGATATGCGAGAAAAGCATTGGCTCAGAAGCTTTTCCGCCAGTTGGTAGAAGACTACAGAGCAACCATTATCCAGACCAAAGTGCGGGCTTATTTGGCTCGCAGAAAATTTGAGAAGGTGCGTCGTGGCATAGTACTGCTGCAGGCCCATGTACGACGCCGAGCTGCCAAGAAAGTCTTCAAAGAACTTAAGGTGAAGTTTATAATAATAATAAAAACTAATCCTGTTGTAGATTTTAATGACTATCACCCCCCCAAAAAAAACCCGCATATTATTTTAAGAATTAACACTTGGGAATCAAATGAAAAAAAACAAATAACATGATAGAACCTGACCAACATGAATGTGGATTTTCTACAAAGTGCTAAATGATTTACTTACACTTTTTTTTTTCTTTTTACTGAGTGGAAGCATTGTTTACCTGAGTATCTCTGATGTTTTAATTTTTGGCCAGTCTGTGTGAAAGCAGTTCTTTGTTTAGTTTAGAGTTCCCTTAGAATCAATGGCATTGTTATAATACATACTATTTTCATTGGATTCAATTTTGTCAATTAGTGCAGTCATGATACTTCTTTTCATGTATTTTCTTGTATGCACATGTGCACATTTGAGAAAAAAGTAATTTTATTTCATGCCTTCTCACTTTCATTAGCCATCTCGGAGCTACCTGTTTTATCTGTTGAAGGATAGGTGGTTGGGTGAGGAGACAGATTTATTCTTGTTTCGTTAGACTTTATTATCATTTTGTTCTACATAAAGGAATTGTCAATGAAAAGAAATTGAGCACGGAAGTAGATAAAATTAAAAAATTTAATTAAACAAGTATACTTATCATTTGAACTTTTCTGTACAGCTTTATTGTTTTTATTTTAAACTTTTACACTGAATTAATTCAAATTATTAATTGAATTATTGCCATATTTATTTTGTTTTAAGATTTCTCAATCAGTTATTTTGATCATTGCTCAGTCAGATGCTGAGAATAACTTTTAAAATCTTCCTGAAATGTCATAGAATTTTACAAAAAAAAAAAAAGATAGAGATTTAAGTTGCTTTTTATTAAATCAATATTTTGGATAGGTCTGTCCTCATTTTTATTTTCTAATTTAAACAGGACTTCAGCTGATTTTCTTTTTCTTCCTTAAGTTCAGTTAGTGGGGGTCGTGTTTGCTATGGAAAGATTCTGTCAAAAAAAGCCACAGGTGATCTGAAATGTTGGTTTTGGGCAGGATGGGTATAATAAGCAAAAATGAACTCTGAAAAATTGATTAATGGCAATGCATCTTGGTTTCAGACATGAAGTTTCTGAATTGGATTTGTTTTATGAATGTGAATACTTTTGTAAAGTTTTACCACCAATTGACAGTTGTTTTTTATTATTGCAGAGGAAAGCCAAAGACACTGATGAGCTGAAACTCTCCAACAGGAGGTTATGTAACAAGATCATTGAACTATCAAATCTTCTGAAAGAGAAGGTAAGACCACTAATGATTTGTCAACATTTTAATTTGAAAAGATAAATTTCATAAGAAATAAAATATTTTGTTCTGTTTCAATTTTTGTAAATTAACATTTTTAGAACATTTTCTTGTTGATATTCAATACTTACTGAATATTAAATGAAACAAATAATGTTCATCATTTGAATAATTAGGATTTCTTGCTCACCTGAAGAATGAGGAAAATATAAGACATAAAAATGTTATATATATATATATATATGCAAAGAAAAGTTTATATCTACAGATTGCATTTTATAGGCGTTCATTTATAATCTAAGGTTCCACTATCTGCTTCAATAAGAAATTTTCCTCCTTTGACTACAATTTTCTGTTGAGATGTGATGATTATAAAGAAAGAATTCTAACTTTTAAATGATTAAAATTAGAAATATCCAAGGAGGACTGCCTATTGTTTTATATTTAATATTAATGTATTGACAATCTGATTTTATTTAGTATGAGATATTCCATTCTTATAGTAGCACAAATCTTGTTTGTTTTGAGTAGCATCATTAATGCCTGTCACCTTAACAATGGAATATCTTAATTAGTTAGACAAGGATGTGTAACTATATAAAATGCACATACCTAATTTCATATATATATATATATATATATATATATATATATATATATATATATGAAGCTTTGACAGTTCAGAGACCTGCGAAATCTGTAACAGATGTATAAGTGAACATTTGACGAGGCAAACGTCATGGCGGGGAACACAAAAATGGCAGTGCGCGACCGCAACCAGACAGTTTGAGGCCCTTATTCATTTGCATAAGTGTCTGCCTTGCTGGCATAAAAGCTGAGAGTTTGTGATGGTAAGGCAGATTTTGTCCACACATGCGAAAGTCACACGTGTTGTTCGTATCGGTGTCGACTGCGGTGTAAGACTGAGCAGGAGAAGACAAAGGTTACAAGCTATTTCGGCATTATGACTGACGGAAAGTTCGATCTAAAGCTTGTGCCAGAATACAACGGAATGATGTTGATTGTTGATTGGCTAGAAACAGTAGACCTGAGATGCAAACTTTCAGGAGTTAAACGGGTCGAGCGAGTAATCCTCTTGCGATTGGCTGGAGGGGCCTTTGATGTCTACCAGCAACTTTCGGATGCAGACAAGATTGATGTGACACTGGTGAAATCTGCACTTCGAAGGGCCTTTGCACTTGACCATGTGAAGTGTACAAGCAGTTTTCGAGATGCACTTTTTGCCTGTATGAACCGGTAGATGAGTTCTATGCAGTATTGAAGAAACTCTCCAGCCTGTTCGGAGGAATGCCCAACCGAGAAAAAGTGCCTCTACCCAAGCCCACCGAGAGCTCGCTGCATTGCTTTAATTGTTCCGGGCCCAACCATCTGACCAAGCATTGCCAGTTTGAACGACCGAGGCAGCACTGAAGGTCCAACTTCTGATGTTACAGGTGCCAGAAGGAGGACCATGTCGCATTGAAATGTTCGGAAAAATGGAGACAGCAGGGTGATGTAAGCGCCACTCTTGCCACAAGTAATGTGAGAACTAACCTGCCAGTGATGCACATGTGCATCAACGGAGTGATGTGTAATGCATTGGTTGATTCAGGATGCACACCGTCTCTTGTGAAGAGTTCGGTTTGTGGTCCACTAAATGGACGTAGGACGGATGTACTGACTGTTGACGGAAAGAGCATGACCAGCTGGGGAGTGACCAGTGTCAATCTCCAGGTGAATAGAGGATTCCTGTAGTGGTCAAAATGTTGGCCATGGAGAGAGATCTATTGGGGTTCAATCTCCTGCTTGGACTTGATGTTATACGCCTGTTGGTCAGTGTTCATATAAATGAGCACGGTGAGGCCAGTTTTCCAAACGAAGTGTCCAGTGTCGGCGCTGCTGTCGCAGTAAAAATAGAAAGACCTGACTTTGATGTGGAATTCGACCCCACTAAGAAAACATGGATGGTGACCTGGAAGTGGTTGGGTGAGCTGTTGCCAGATCAGTTGATCAATCAGATGCCTGAATACACCATGCCAAAACACATCCGGAAGGAATATAATTGCGAGTTGCAGACTTGGATTCATAATGGATGGCTGATACCATACCTGGAGAAGGAGCTCGGTCCCCTGAGAGGCTTGATCCCGCTAATGGCAATTGTTCAGCCTAAGAAAGGAAAAATGCGACCTGTTATGGATTACCACGAACTGAATGACCATGTGGAAGCGTACACGGCACGCGCCGATGTGTGCTCTCAAAAACTGAGAGACTGGCACAGAAGGGGTCCAACGTGTCGGTGTTGGACTTTCAGGTGCATGTGCAGCATTCTCTATGGCCATTCCAAACTGTGATGGTTAAAGGGCAAAGATACTGCCTAACTTGGATGGGATTTGGGTTGAACTTGGCCCCCTCCATTATGCACTCGATTGTGGAGGCTGTTCTATCCAGAGATCTGGCTGTTCAACAGGTGACGTCAGCATACATAGACGATGTGTACATCAACAACAGTGTGGCACCTGCAGAGCGGTTAAGACAGCATTTTTCCTGGTTTGGGCTAGAAAGCAAGGATCCGGAGTGACTTGAAGACTGTGCTCAGGTGCTTGGATTAGAAGTCTGGTGGGGAGCATGGCACTTTGCGGTGGAAGCATGGGAGTGCGATTCCGGATATCCTAGGAGTTGTGACATGTCATGCCGTTTTCTCTCTATGTGGGAAGCTGATTGGGCATCTGCCAGTGTGTGGGTGGCTCCGAGCAGCAACGGGAGTTATAAAGCGAAGGGCCAACGCCCTAACCTGAAGATGAGATGATACCACAAAGGATGTCTCACTGCGACAAATGATCCAAGAAACACTAACCAGGGTGAAGCAGTGCGATCCTTTGCAGGGCCTATGGTGTGCGAATAGACAAGACGTCAATGTATGGGTAGACGCAAGTTCCCTTGCGACCGGCGTACTCCTGGAACGTGATGATGTTGTGTTCGAGGATGCATGTTGGCTGCGATCTGCAAACGACACCCAGCACATTAACTTGGCCGAACTTGATGCAGTACTGAAAGGCATCAATCTGGCGTTGCAATGGCAGTGCAAAGTCATGCATTTAAAAACAGACTCGGTGTGCGTTTATCACTGACCAGTGGATACACTCACCGGAAAGACCCGAGTACGTATGAAGGCCACTAGCAAGATGTTGCTCCGCTGATGATTGGAAACAGTTGCAAGTAGAAGAATATGGGTTGTCCATAGATGTTACTCTGATCCCATCAAGCCAGAACTTAGTGGACCCCATGACCCGGGTACCACAAAGGTGCCTCGAGAGGATGAAATCCGCGACTAAGCCCGTACTTCTGGCTTGTGCTGCGAGGAGTGATGAGATGACAAGTAGTCAGATTATGGAAATACATAAAGGTAGTGGACATCCGATGTACTGCGTATTTCGCCCGGAGGTTTTGCCCAGCAATTACCAAAGCAGATGTGAGGTCGGCTATCAGGGCATGTGAAGAGTGTCAGACAATCGATCTGGTCCCGGTTCATTGGACAAAAGAGGGATTATCAGTAAAAGCTAATTGGCAAAGACTGGGGATGGATATAACCCACTACAACAGCAAACATTTCCTGACGATCACCGACTGCGGTCCAACATGTTTTACCATCTGGCGGCCGTTGTCTCGGCAGGACTCCAGAAGCATTATTCGACACCTCGAGTCTATATTCTTTGAGCGCGGTCCACTGCTGAAATTGTTGACGGACAACGACACTGCATTCTCCATCAGTGAGGTCAAGGAGTTTGCAGCCAGCTGGGGAGTGCGCCTGTGATTTCGGTGTAATATGTGCCAGCAGGCAACAACATTGCAGAACGATGCCACCACAGTGTTAAACGGAATGCAGCTAGGATGGGATGCTCTGTTCCAGAAGTGGTGTATTGGTACAACGTAGCGCCCAAAGATGATACATCTCCATTGGCTGCACCTCCCAATGGGATCTACAGATATGAGGTCAGGATAAGGAATATCGACCAGTATCAATGTCATTGGCCCTGCACAAAACGGATACTGTTTGGGAGACCCTGTGTGGGTCAAAACGCCCCATTATCGATGCACTTCCAGATTCCAAGAAGGAACAGTGACAGGTGATCAGCCTACAATCCGTTGTTGTTAATGGTGTCCCACACCATATAAAGGACGTACGACCTCGGACAAATGTCATCCCGTTTGGCAAATGGATGATGAAACGTCATGGTGGCGAACACAAAAATGGCAGTGCACATGCGCGATCAGACTGAGAGCGAAGCCCGTATTCATTTGCATAAGCCTATGCCTCGCCGGCATAAAAGCTGAGAGTTTGCGAGATGACAGTTTTTGTTCACACATGCAAAAGTCGCACGTGTTGTTCATATCTGTGTCGACTGCTGTGTAAGACTGAGCAGAAGGAGAAGACAAAGGTTACAGGTGTATACTTACTACAAGAACTAAGCAAAATAATAGATAGAAATGATACAGGACTCTACAGGGACGATGATCTCATAATCTTAAGAAACTGTAAACACAGACAAAACTAGAAAAGCAATAATAAAGATTTTCAAAAATAATGGATTCGACATAGATATAAAAACTAACCTAAACGAAGTAGATTTTCTAGATGTTACCTTCAACCTAAGAAAAGGCACATATAAAGCATACAGAAAACCCAATTAAACCACTCTATATACACACATCTTCCAATCACCTGCCTTCTATAATCGAACAGATACCAAAATCTATTAACTGCAGGCTTTCCGACAATTTCTACAATGAATCCATATTTAACAAAGCTAAAAGACTACAAAACAGCCCTAGAGATAGTGGATTCCCACCAACACTTACATACTCACCACAGAACACAAAAACGGCCAACAGGAAAAGAAATATATGGTTCAACCCACCGTAGAGCAAAACACAAAAACAAACATAGGAAAAATATTCTTCAAACTTCTACACACACTTTCCGGAATCAAGCACCCTACACAAAATATTCACCAAAAACACAGTAAAAATCAGCTACAGTTGCAACAAGAACATGGCACAAATAATAAAAAAGCACAACAGGAAAACTATCAACAAACCACACAAACAAATTAAACCCACTTGTAACTGAAGAATAAAGAACGAATGTCCCTTAAATAGTAATTGCTTACAAAACAACGTAATATACCAAGCCATGATAAAATCACCAGATAATGAAGAAAAAATATACATAGGAGTAACTGAAGGACCCTGGAAACAAAGAAATTATGCACACAAAATATCTTTCACAAATAGTAAATACACAAACAGCACAATGCTTTCTAAGTATATCTGGGAAATTAAAAACAAAACACAAATCACACCAAAAATAAGTAAAAGATCATCAGTCACAACAATCAATCCAAAACTTGCAAACTTTGCTTGGAGGAAAAAATAGCTATCATTATCTTCCCAGACCAAAATAAATTATTAAATAAACGATCTGAGCTCATCTTGAAATGCAGACATGAAAACGAATTTTTACTATGTTACTTAAGAATCAAAAACTGAGAAAAAAAAAAAGATAAAATAAATAAATAAACAAAATAACAATAAAATAAGTAAAATAAATTAACCTAAACAAATTACCAAATCACATCTGTTAGAATAGATGAAATAGAATAAATAAATAAAAAATAAAAAACAAAATCAATGAACCCAAATAAATAAAGTAAATGATAAACAAATTAACAAACAAATATGGCCAAAATATTAGACTATAAAAATCAAACCAAAAATCAGATAAAGAACATAACTGTAACTGTTATATAACAATAAAAAAAAATACTATGTTACTTAAAAGATTAAAAACCGAAAAGAGTAAATAAAAATATACAGTATAATGTAATGAGCATGTGCAGAAACGTCCTCGAACTGCGTGTGTGTGTTGTCACCGGGCAGACCTTGGGGTACCATAATGGACTCAACCGAGGACTACAAGAAGACGCGCGAGTCGTTTGGCATCTTTTCTTGGGCGACAAAAGCCGTTGCGGTCAGTCGTCCTTCGGCAGCAGTCTTGGGTGCCATTTTGCTTGTTTGCTGTCGTAAAGTGTTGTCACAAGTAGGCGTTCGTTTTTGTGTCGCATTCATTTCTGGTTCGCAAGAAGGTGTTTTTGTCTCGCAAGAAGGTGTTTGTTTTTGTGTTGCAAGAAGGTATTTATTTTTGTGTCGCAAGAAGGCGATCGTTTTTGGTTCACAAGAAGGCATTCGTTTTTTGCGTTGCAAGAAGTTGTTTTTTTTTTTTACCCCATTTTCTCGCACATATAATAAATAATAAAAATTTAAAAATTTAATTAAATTTATCTAAATAAATAAATAAACAAACAAACTAACAAGCTGCTCCTGTTAAATTAACGGTTAGAAAAAAAACAAGTAAAAATAATCAAACCAAATAAATAAATGAAGTAATAAACAAGTTAAAAACTGCTCCCACCAAAATAGAATAAACTACAGCAATCAACCCCAAAATTGAATAAATAGCTTTATCTTCCCAAACCAAAACAAAACTATTAAATAAGCCATATAAACAAATTTTTACTACGTTAATAAAACCCCGATTAAAATAAATATATAAGATATAAAAATAGATAAAAACAAGAAAAATAAATTAACCCAAATAATAAATAAACAAATAAATGACTTTTGGCAAAATAGACTACCCACAATGCACCACTGACCCGTATATATAAATAGCTGAGAAAAAAAAAAACAATACACGTGGCCTGACGATTACGTCCAGCATGAAACAGCCTGTCACCTGTAAGTGTTGACTTCAATGTTCACTTTTATATTTACACATGCTCTATCTCTGATATTGAGCACTTTATCCCATAAATATAGCACACCTTAAGACTATATTTCGTTATATAGCTGGATTGAAAAATTGTAATGGAGAAATTTTACTCTTGTAGCCATTAAAATTCATTACCAAAATTTCAGGTAATTTGTCTTTTCACCTCATGAATTAGATAAAAATTTATTTATAGACTAATTTTCAGATATTATTTTTATTTTTGATTATATAATTTCAATCTTGTTTCCTAATGATCAAAGAGTGGGAGTCTGTTGTTACAATGTAAAAACCAACTAAAATTTAATAATAATAGTTTAATAAAAAATGTACTATTATTATTACAATTCATTATTTGTGTACTTAACAATGAATCTGATGCCAAGTAGGTGGAGGTCTTGATGAAGCATTAATCATTGAGATTTGATTTTTTTTTTTTTTTTTTTTTTTTTTTTTGCCAGCCATAAAGATGTTGTTGCTTAATTGGCAGAACATCTATTACAGTTAATAAGGCTTACTGAAACAAAAAGGATAGGAAATAGTCCCACCAAGAACTGATTCTTTATTTCCAATCTGTTCTACTTACTAATGGTCTTAATAGTTGTGATGAAAAGTTAAGATCAAAGAAATATGAATTAAAGATTAATCATTAACATGTCTTTCTATTTTTCATGTTTTTTCTATTGCTTGCTTTACATCTTGAATTAATGGAACCCTCACTACAGAATTGCATGAAGACATTACTCTACACACTTATAAAAATGAATTTAGTATATAAATTATTTTATTTTTAGAAGAAATAAAGAAAATATTGAAAATTTATCATTTTTCCCTTTTTAATTTTTAAAGGAAGGGGAACTCAAAAAGTTCCGTGTCATTCAGACAAGCGCCAATCAAATGCAAGAACAATATGAGAAATTGGTATCTGAGCATGATAATTGTCGCATGCTGAAGGTAAAGATCCAAGAATATGAAGTTATGATTGGGAAACTGGAAAGTGACATCAAGCAGAAGACAGAAGAGTACACTGTCCTCATGGCTGAGAAAAACAAGATGAAGACTTCATATGCAGAAGTAAGTGGTTAGACATTTTCCATGCTCTTTTTGCCATAAATTTTGGTCTTTACCTTTCCATTCATTTTAACATGGGTTTTCTCTCTCCTTCTCCTTTGCTCTCATCTCTTTCTCTCATCTCATCCTTCCTATTAGTTTGTAACAGCCATTCCTCTCTCACTCTCCACCCTTTTCCTCTTGGGTCTATGCACACCCTTTTCCTCTTGGGTCTATGCACACCCTTTTCCTCTTGGGTCTATGCACACCCTTTTCCTCTTGGGTCTATGCACACCCTTTTCCTCTTGGGTCTATGCACACCCCTTTCTTCATGCCACGTTGAATGCCCCTTTCCCCTTTCCTCACCGGACACCCCTTTCCTCGCACTATCCCTCTCCTGTTGTAGTAAATATTTTTCCCCCTCAAAACCTATTCATGGGATGTTCTGGCATTGCCACCCCTCTCTTTTTTCTGGTGTTGTTATCACCTTCTCAAGAATATGAATTTCCTCCATTACAATGACCTATTTTTATATTAATTCAAACCTTTCTAGCATTATTAAATTTGTACTGATTTAATATCATTTATCCTGAATATTTTTAAGAGAAATATTTTGTCTTTTCTAATAAGAAATATATCTGCAACTAACTTCAGCTGAAAGTTTAAATTACTTAAATGCTTTAGTAAATTAGTAGACATGCACAGTGCAATGAATGATTTTTCTCCTCAAACCTATTCATAGGTTGAAAATGCATATCCATTGTGCACCTCTTTATTGGAAAAACAACTTTCACCAGAAGAGAAGAAATATGAATTGGATCCTGTTTAATTCTTTATATGAACTTTTTTCAGGATTTGCAGTCGATAGAGACGAAGAACAAAGAATTACATCAAGAACTTCTTAATGCCCAAACACTAATTAAGAACAATGAAGAAACAATTGCTAGTAAGTATTTGCACATGCGTTTTTGTCACTATTGATACTTATATATTGTGATGCTGATAGCTTCTGGGAGTCCTGGGACCCACAGATTTGATTTGAACCAGAAATTTTATAGGTCCCAAATTTAAGTTTTTTAATAAATTCTAGTGTTAAACTGCAGGGCTCCAGAAAAAAAAAAATTACCATCATTCCAAAAAACAATTTTAATCATCACTTAAATTGATAGAACAAAATTAAATTCATACATTTAAAACTAAAACACTATTTACACTTAATCACAGTGTGACGTCCCCCCGGTGTCGCTGCGCCAAATGTGACGTCTGCCTAGCTGCGTCTGTCGTGCTATCCTGTCCTGTGACGACCAACTGGCTTGGTATTGGTCGCGGCACCAAATGTGACATTCTAACCTTTTGGTGATTCGGATGGGAATCTGGTTAGATTCGGTATCAGCCTTGTCGTTCCCAGCTCGCTTCCAATGTCTGGTTACCGAAGTAACTGCTTTGATTTCCAGTCTAACCTACCCATGTTGTGAATTGATCTTAGGCAGATGAAATCAATCAGTCGCCAAGCCATAATGCAAGCCAAGTTCGAACAAGGGTGATATCGCACAAGTATATGTAAAATAAAATAATAACTCAAAGTTCAAATGTGTTAAAAAAGGATAACAATATTTTATATCTGGTCACTGAATACAGGACTGCGTCTACTTCCTAACCTGCTATATGGATTCGTGACACTTTGTGTTTGTTAGGGGAGTCTTAACATCCTAAATTGTTTGTTCTTTAAGAAACTGCTTCTTGGTGTATCTTCAGGCGATATTCATGAAACTTGTTTTGGTGGTAGGAGTCTAAGTCGTTCTTCAAAAATAAATTGTTCTTGGCTAGAAGTTGAGGTCGTGATGCCTGGAATCTTAGTCAGCTTCTGCGAGGCGGGTCTTCAGAGCGCTCAGCTCACTGCAACTGCTTGCCTTTCTGTCTCCAACCCCAACTGGCACTGGAACTCGAACTCCAACTGCAACTTATTTTTACTTGCTGCGACTTTGCTTATATGGACGCCGACCAAAACCGGGGTGGGCTTGTCGGGGTTTGAGGTTCCTTGATAATTCTCAACCCACAATCCACTTCTTTGGTTTCTGTCAGGAAAATTTTATTATTTTCCATTTTTGGAAGTCTTTCGTCTTCCCACCTCCTTCTGTTCTCATATTGGTATCTCACCATGCCCTCAGAGGGTGTCAACGGGTTTCCCCTCTCTCTCTCTCACAGTGGCATCTCACAACTATCCCTTCAGGGGGGCGCAACAGGCCTCACCTCCTTCTTCAAATGATTACTTCCGCCCAATACTCCTGCTATCATTCAGCCAATCAGTGCTCAGCGGCGTGGGTGTGCCCAGACTAGCCTTGGTTGAAAAAAATCTTGCTCAATGAAAAAAAAAAAAAAATTTATCCTTTTCTTTTTTTCACTTTTCCTTTTCCTTCTTCTCTTCGAGGAGACCTCACACCCTAGACTCTTTATCTTTTAATCGAATTACCTGGAATTCGTCAATTAGCTTTTCGCCATCACCAAGCGGGTGGCCACCCAGACGTACCTGCACTCCTGGCACCAACCACTGATCTGATAAAACAGTTTGGCTATTATAGCCGAATTTCATATGGAATTCATCAACGAGATTTTCGCCAATTATCAAGTGGGTGGCCATCTGGCGAAACACAGCCAATTTTTCGTCCCGATAAAATAATTTCGCTATCATAGCCAGCCTGACGATAAACAGATGCTCCTCTCAATGATTTCTACATATAGACAAAGGCTTAACCTTTCCTTCATGGTAGTCAGCGGACACTTTTGTTTTTGTAATTCTGCGACACAGTTAATTTTTATCTATTTAGAATTCTGTCTCTGAGGTTATTTGGCCAACCTGGAATTTCCACCCGCCCTGTAACCTAAATCAGATTAATTCCAGTATCTTCCTTTTTAGCTTCTCGACAATGGAAATAAAAAATCTTACCACTTTTCCTTGTCAGAAAAATAACACTGCTTAGTGTCCTTTTCGTGATGGCTTCTTATCACCTAAATTTAATTCTCGCCTTTCTTTTTCCCTTTTAGCAAGCCAAATAGTGTCACAACAGTTTAATTAAAAAAAACCTTTATTTTGAAGAATTCTGATAGAACACGATTTTGTTTTTGAAATTGACAGAACATTTTTATTTTTAATTAAATAAATTTAAAAGAAAATCAGTAATCACACTCAATTACAGTTCACTTGAGAAACTATATTTTTTGAGAATTATAACAACAAGTTTTCTTGTAATAAATTGGATGTGTTTACTCTTATAAAAAAACAGATTGGATTAGGTCAACTTTACCTTTAAAAAATTTAAGTATAAGTAATCTCCCTTGAATCAATTTAGTGATACAGGACTAATTAATCAGAGATACACCCAACTTTCTGTAGGATACAAAATTCAAAGAAAATATTTTTCTATAACACCGAAATAAATTATCAATAAATAAATAGAATAATAAAATAAAATAGGTGAGTATACTGCATGTGAACAAAATATTGCACGCATTCAGCTAAAAACAAAATGGAGATGGTAGCACCAAAATAAATAATAAGAGGGCTGATTTTAACACATAAAAAAAACATTCTCATCACCTTGGCAGTCTATAAACTGCTACCAAGATCTTTTAGTCTGAAAAATAATTAAATCAAATTTGATCTTAATTGCTGAGAAAATCTATCCTGGGCCATCCAGTGAGTAGTTTTAACAGTACCAGCGCTGCTTTGTCCTGTTGACTATCAAACAGTAACAGTACTAGTCCTGTTTCTTTTCTTATTCCTATGATTTTTTTCATACTGTTAATTTGTGGTGTTTGTTATGTTTTTTTTTGTTTTTTTTTTTTTATCATAAAATCAAGTTAAAAAAATCATTAGATGAACATGATACAATGCAAATTTACATAGACGTTAACCATCAGATGTATTAATAAACTGGTGAAAAGGGCGAAAAAGTTTTCTTTGATGAAACCAGTTAAAGCCATCTAACACACACCTTGTACCCCATTTGGTGTAATTCATTTTTTAAGAAAATACTGAATGTATATTTCACCAACACTTATCACAAAATTAAATTGTTCACTTACAAAAAAAGTGTGGGTTGACTGTCAATTAGCATGAAATGGTGGAGGAAGGTAAAACAAAAAAAAAACAGAACATAAATTCTCTCGTGGAAATTTCCTATTGGAAAAATATAAACCAAAAACAGAAAGAGATACTTTTGCTGATCAACAGAGAATTCATATCCCTGAGCGATTTGCTGGATGCATCACAATGTATTGTTTTTTATGAAAAAATTGACATGCATCCCTGGGACACATAGATACAATTTTTCTGAGTCCCTGATGTGTAGATAACAGTATCTCTGTGTATGTATATGTATGTATATATATTATAAGTGAACATTGAAGTCAACACTTAGAGGTGACAGGCTATTTCATGCTGGACATAATCATCCATATATTTATGTTTACATACACTCTATCTCTGATATTGAGCACTTTATCCCATAAATATAGCACACCTTAAAACTATATTTCTTTATATATATATATATATATATATATATATAATGCAACTGGGGTCTATAAGTATATTTACATATTTACAGTAATTTTATTGGTTTAACAGTTCTATGATTTTCAAAAGTTAAACTGAGATGGAGAGATGTGTGGCTATTTCATGATATGTCTTGCATCTCAAAAAAAAAATTTTTTCTTTAAATTAGTTTGCAATGAAGTCCTGGATTAAGCTTCTTTTTCTCTTGTTAAGTCAGTATGATTTTAGAAGCATTTTGCTACATTCTTCTAGATTAATGTATTCTGTGATGGAACTAGAATAGCTTTTTTTTTTTTTTTTTTTTTTTTTTTTTATTCCAAAAGTGGTTTGGATTGTTGAATTCATTCTTTGTTGCTCCTACAGTGTTTTGGCTGATCCATTCTACAGCCTTCTTTAGGTTTGCATATTCCCAAAAATAGTCACTATGACGAAAGAGTTCAGTACTCCAAACATTTTTTGCTTAGTATCAAGCATGGACCAACTCATAGGTCAGTAATTAAAGCATTGTTGTGGTTAGTGAGTTTCAACACAAAATTTATAAAAAATGGCAGAGAAAAAGAATTAAGAGGTTTACTGATGTCAGCAGCTTTTGCTGTTATATGGTGTCTTTCTGGTAATAATTGCAGAATGATCTGGACCTCTCCCTTTTTAGAGGGAAAGTAATAAAATCAATTTGAAAAATGAACATTAGGAAGAAAACTATGAATTTACATAGTGAAGACTTGAAATGTCTAATGAGAATTTGAATTTAATAAGCAAAATTTTGTAACAAAAATGTTGTAGAAAAGAGAAAAAAAAACTGTAAACTTATAGTAGCAATAAACACCTACAATAGATTTCTTCTGTCTCTTGTCCACAACACTTGTAGCCAAATCACAGTTCAAACGAAACGTAGAAATGACAAAATGGGGTCACAAATCCAACCTTCACTTCTCACCAGCAGAAACGCATATTTGTCCACTAAGCTCAGAAAAAATCCTACTCTTGTAAGCAAAAAACAATGGCTTTTATTCTCCAAGCAATTTTTCTGATTAGCCACACCATTCAGTAGAGGAAAGGACATTAGCATAGATTCTGATACTTAAAGTAGCTGATTTTTGTTATTTTTGGCAATCTTTCTTTGGCAGATTGATCACTCTTTCTATTCTGTCCTGGTGTGTGGAGTGTTACTTCTTTGTATTTACTGAAGTCTTGTCACAGTAAATTTAATATTTGTTTGCCTTTGTGACCATGTTTTGTTCTCTATTGTTATATCATTTTTTGGAACTTTTTTGTGTTTTTGTGCTGCAGTGAGGTGTCGACCAAAATGGCCGAGTCTCCTCAGCCAATTGTTACTCAATCAGAGACGTCTTCTCCAACTCCATTGGCATTGAATAAAAATAGGCCAAAAAAAGATGTGGCCTATTATGAACAAATGAAGGAAGAGTACCGCAAGTACATCAAGGATAATGAATTACTATCCCAGAAGCTTTGAATGCGGTTACAGCAAAATAATCTCCCTTCTAACATCCAATATAAAAGCCCAAAATTAATTGGCGTCAATAGGGAAGATTCTAGCGAAATGCTTGAATGCGATATGGGACATATTGCTAGCTTCAGAAACGGAAGCAAAAGATCTAGCAGGCAGCATTTTGGTGACAGACATTATGGCTACAGACTGAATTCATTGATACCTGTTCGACAAAAGTTACTTTACACAGTGTATCCATGGATATCAACAAAGACCATGTAGGATCTTTTTTTGTGTCATATGGCCAGGTAGAGGAAGTCTCACATACTAAGCAAAGCGGGTATGTCCTCTGGTGATTTTTTTTTTTTTTTTTTCGTCCAAGTAATCCTGGACAGGACAAAATCCCTGACATTCTCATGTGCAGGGACAAAAGGATTTTTGCCGTAGTAGAGGGAAGAAAGCCTCACTGTTGGTTGTGTGATACCACTGGTTATATGGCGAAAATGTGTCCTGGCTGAAAGCCAATGCCTCAGCCAGCTACATCCAAGAAGGTAGAAGCAAAAGACACGCCCTGCGAAGTCCCAGAGAGTTGCAGAGAATGGAAGGAGGTGGCAAAAAAGGAGTTGAAAGATACTGCCTCTCCTCCTGCACTCAGAAGGAGGTTTCACAGAAAAAGGAGCACCACAGAAGCATTTGGAGGTGGGTAAGACCCAGCTGCAGCAACAGCAGCAGCCACGACTAAATAAACAGCACAAAGAGCAGCAGCTGCAACTGAGTCAACAGCACAAAGAACAGCAAACAGATCTCGAGATGGAATGCATGCAGCCACCTTGTGCCTCCTCATTGAAAAAAAGTGAGGGATGAGGAAGAGAAGATTACTATGAAAGAAAAAAATCTGGCTGAAGTAGTGGAAAAATCGGCTGACAAAAACCAGACCAAATCTGTCCCTAATTCGCTAGCAAAAACTGAACCAGAGGCCAAAGATAAGGTAAGGAGCCTTTCTGCTTCCTGTCTTGGGCTCCAACTTCTACTTCTCTCTCCCCCAACTCATCTTCCAACCTATCCCAAAAAAAGAAAAAATCAATCCCCCAGGAGGGAGTTTTGTATTGTGGACAGGCAGGCCCTTGAAAGAGGCATGTATGTGCAAAGAAGGTCCCTCTTGAGACGTTGTTCAAGTATTCCTTTGTCAATGAGAAGTCAATAGAGGACCCAAGAAACTTTCCTCAAGCCCCTAGCATTATTACACTTTCATAATGCAGTGGGGGTGGGATTTAAGAGTGTGGGACTACTTGGCTGGTGCCAAAGAAGCCTTCCCCAATATCATGATGGCCCAAATAAGGGCACCTGACTTGAAAAAATGTCACAACTGTGTACTGGGAGGGATCCTGTTTGGCTCCACCCCTCTTTATATAGGGTTCTCAAGTTAACCTTCCCAATGGATGTTGGTGGCATTGTCAGAGACGGTCAAAATATCGGAATGAGAAGCCTTGGACAATCCATAGGGGTCTTGACTCCTATACATTTCCGACCAGTCTGTGTTTAAGGGACCCAGACTTAAATCATGTTTATCAAGCTAGCTAACCTGAATGCAAGAGACTTGAGAGATCGGGGTAAGGCTGCCCGCCTGCTTTGTGATCTCGGATTCTTTGGTGTAGAAGTGGCGGCGATCCAGGAGACACTTTGTTTGCAACATTGATGCTAGTGTACTGTTTAATGACTTTGTCATCTATTCAACATATTGGAGTCATTGTGGTTTATGTGCCCAATGATCAGGAGGAGTACAATGACTTTTGTTGTTGGTTGGGGCCATTCCTGGTTGATTCTTTGCACTTAGTCTTAATGGAATGCTGCCCTGGACCCCAAGGTAGAGAGCAAGATGGCATCAGGTGATCATAACTTGGTTGATCTGATTGACGAGTTTAGGCTCGTTGATAGATACCGGGTCAATCATCCGGGGTGAAAGATGTAGATGTGGGCTCATAATTGGCTGTCTCTCTAGTTAGCCAGCTATCTAGATAAAATGTTAATGAGAAGGGTTGACCTAGTTTTACTAGATTGTCCCATGTTCCACCAGTTAGACTATTTGGATCATAGACTTGTCTGTGCCCGGATGATGTTAGAATAGCTGGACACTGGAAGTTCAATCTGTCCTTACTGGACAGGCAGGACTTTCAGCAACAGCTGACTAGATTAGTGCAGTGGGAATTAGTTATTGAGAGCAGGTGGTGAGAGAGGCTTAAGGATAGGATTAGGTCCTTCACCACTGAATATAGCCAACAACTTGCTCTAGATAAGGCTAAAAAGGAGAACACTCTGTCCTGACTGGTGGCTGGGGGTGATCCCTAGAGATAGCCGTAGCTAGGCAAGCCCTGAAACATGAGGCTAGCAAGCACTATCAGGGTCAGATAGTTAGATATAGGTTAAACAACAAAGCTGTGAGCATGAAGAGATCCATCGAGGTTCCAATTGATAGATTCGTGAGGTCACTATCCTGGAGGTGCAACCAAAGACATGTATTATGTATTTCGCCGGCATTTCAAGAGTTGTTTTACCAAGGAGCTTGGTCTCAGTGGCGACAAGTTTTGCAGCTATTTGGCTGACTTTCCTTGGTTTTCGTCAACTGAAGTGGCTATCTGAGAGGGTGAGATCACAGAGGGCGAAGTTTACTTGGCATTGAAGAAGGTCAGCAGAGACAAGTCTTCAGAACTTGATGGTCTGCCCCTACAAAATGTACTTGTGGCTGTCACATTTTTGTTCCAATTTTGACAGTGGTTTTCAACAATTGGTTCTGGCAGGGGTCCATCCCTGACTGGATTTCCAGGGGTGTAATCACGCTCTTGAAAAAGTGCAAGGTTATTGGGTGGGAATTAGATGATTACAGACCCATAACTCTGCTAAACACAGAGTTAAAGATTTTGGCCAAGATCCTGATGGAGTGTTTGTAGTCAGTTATTGTGAGCTTGTTGGTACTTAAGCAGACTTGTGCTGTTAGGGGATAAACAATTCAAAGCAACTTGCATCTGATCCACACAATCATAGAGGGTGTAAAAGATGAGCGAGCCACATTGATCAATTTGGATCAGTCCAAGGCATTTGACAGTATTGACCATCAGTACCTGGCTGCTGTCCTGCAGGTCGCTGGATTCAAAACCAACTTCTGCAAGTGGATCAGCCTCCTGTATCACTCTGCTAGTGCTGTGGTACAGGTGAACAGGAAGCGGTTAAGTACTTTTGCACTGTTACAGTCAGTCTGATAGGGTTGCCCACTATCACTCCTACTTTATGCTTTCACATTGGAGCCCCTCCTTGGCCTGCTGAAGGACAGGGTGTGCAGTCCGGCCCTATGCGGAATCGCTGTTTTCCCTGGTAAAGCTTGAGCTAGGGTTTCTGCATATACCGATGACATATTCAATTTCATGTCATGCCATGCCATTAAGATGGTACAGAAGGTGCTTGAATAGTATGAGAACATGACAGGAGCCAAGATTAACCATAACAAAGCCAAGATTAATTGCAACAAGTTTTCCAGCTTACGGTTAGGTGCCTGAAATGGGGACATGCTTCCAGGGCGCTTTGGTTGAACTGATGCATCCATCCGCATTCTTGGGAGTGTGGTTTGGATCCAGACTCCAGCTGAAGAAGAATTGGTCAGAAGTACAGGCAAAGGTCAGAGGGTTGGTCCAGAATTGACTTCAAAGGAGGTTGTCCTTAAAGGGTATGGAGGCAATCAAGTGTTTGTTGATCACCCTCTTGTAGGGTGGTCACAAACATTGGGTCCGTAAAGAAGCCTGTTATTATTGTTTATGTCATGTGGGGGATGGGATTGCCATGCCTCAAGGTTGGCTTTCCTATGCCATGTTTTGATGGAGGGCTCAATTTTGGCGCAGTGTGTTAGGGATGCCTTCCCTAGCCTTACCATCACTCCTCCCATTTCTTGGGGTAAGCACCGTCACAGCTGTGGTGTGTTGTCGAGTTTCCTCGGTGAGTGTTGGTTGGCCTTGAAGGCCATTCCTTGGTCCAGTGACCATTCTCAGCCTTGGAGACTATTGTATCATGAATTATTGGAGGGGGTCATGAAGGATCCTCTGTGTGATTGACTTGTCTTGTCAGCATCTGAGTTGCGCTCCTTGTGGTCTTGGGCATCAGTGACAGATTATCTCAGCAACTCTGAGTTTTCACTTAGCTGGCAATTGATTTGGGATGTGCTACCTCTCAATGACATACTCTTCAGGTGGGGTGAGTCAGATTTGCCAGACTGTCATCTGTGTGACCTTGGCTCAGAAGGAATGGCTTCGCACGGCTTCTACCATTGTCCGCCAGTGTGTCCCTTCTGGGATTATGTTGGTGAGTTGACGGCTCGTATTACTCCTGTCCATTGATTTTGTGTACGCGTGTGACAATGTGTTGTCACCGTTCTCTGGGGTAAAATGGATGGTGTTTTTTAAATTGCTAGCCATGGTGAGAATGGTGGTGTGAACATCACAAAGGAGGGAATCTTGTGAGATGAATGAATCTGATTGTTTTCTTTAAGCATCAGCTTAGGTAAAATTCAGATCTGATTAAAAGTGTTGGATTTTGACAGATTTCAACATTGAGTTAGCACTATTTTGTTTTCCTAGTTAATGTGAATTAGTGCTGCTGCTTGATTCTGCCTATTGGCAGAATACAGTGGCCGCTCTTATTTTGAGGGGTAGATGGGTCCTACTAGTATTTGTTTTGATTTATCTTTGCGTTACATTTTACTTTGTTTTCTAGGTTATTTTATCTCCCCATCATTTCATGAATCATGAAATTTTTATATATTTTTGTTATATAAAAAAAAAAAAAAAAAAAAAAAATGAACATTTTGGACTCTCATCAGATTTTTAGCTCATGGGGTGTTTTTTGTAGGTCCCACTGTGAATATGTGGTATTTTGGTGTATGCAGGATCGAGAAGGGATGGATAAGTTCTTTTGGTGAATGAGCAAATTGTAATGTATGAATGGGTCGCAAATCTGATTGACGAGGATAGTTAATGAAAACCAGACCCCCCCTCCAGCCCCCATGCCACAGTTCTGTATGTTACAGAATAAATATCATCTTTCTTCGGCAGATCACACACAAAACACAAACTCTTTTTTGAGGTAGGTCATAATCTCTTTCACTACAGAAAATAAATTTAGTTATGTTGGACTGCTTCAAACTGGTTCTATTTGAATATAATATTGGATTGTAATTCATTTCTCTACAGTTCTATTGAATGTATTCTGCTTTGCAATCTCTATTGAATTGGCATGACACTGCCCAGCTGGTTATTGCTTTAAGTAAAAACTTTTCCTTGCTTTTTTTGGCTTCAAAGAAGGCAAACATCATTTTCTAAGTTTAATTGTATTGAAAATGCATTCATGAAATTTTGTCCATTAACTTCAGCCTTAATTCATTTATAATCTTATTTTGATTTTTTTTCTCTTAGCCTTTCTCATTAAATCCTACACTACATTGCTCTATACATACTTTGTAACTGTCAAATGTTGTTGGCATTTGCAACATATACAATTACCAAATGTAACTCTTTGCCAAAATCAATTCTGTTTTTAAACCTCTTAATAGATTAACTGAATTTATTTATTTTTATCATGTTAACTTGTTGATGCACTTGCTTCTCTGATTTACCATTCAACAGTTGGATTTGCTAGTGTTTGACTTATTTTACTAAATAAGCAGGAAGCCAAACCCTTACCAAGGCAATATAGTCATTATGTAATATTTGTTAATTATTAAGCAATTAAATTCTGTTTGAGCCACTTGTCAGTAGCTTACAACAACAATCTCCAGTGAGTTTTACATTATTTTATAAAACAGATGTAGTTGCATGTGTTTATAGTCATTGTCAGTTATTACTGTCATTCTCTGAGGCTGTAGATGATGTTGGCTGAAAGCTGTAAACAGAGAAGGGTATTTACTTGTTATTATTATGCCAACAAAAAGCCTGTCATCTGCTGTAGGTAACCTTTTTGTTTTTATTTTTCAGTAAGGAGAATGATTTTTAGTGTTTATTTTAAATTTGCACTTCTCAGTACCATGCATAAAAGGAGAAATGTTTTTTGTTTTATTCATGTTGCATAATCATGTTTGGTCTTTTCATTGAAAACATATTTTAGCAAAAGCCCTTTAAAATAGATAGGCTCCATGTTGCATCAGCACATTAAGACTGCTTTCTTTAACAAGTAGTTTTAATTTTTTTCTCTCATCATTCCTCAAGTGAGGTTTCTTTTGTAGTGGGCATTATCCCAAATGAGGGTAGAATTCCTTTTATTTCATGGATGGTCTACCATGTCAGATTTGTTTGCTTGTCTTAAACTGTTGCTGGTTCAGTCATCACTTGGTGCTCTACATATCTAGCCTTGTGCTATAGTTGGTTTAATCCAATTATTTTTTTCTGTTGATGGTTTTAATGAAAAGACACTGTTCGCATTTTTATTAGATTTTATTAAAAAAAAAAATGTTACAGTAAAATAGCTTGTTGGACTTAATTGAAATTGATTTCTGATCCGAAAAGTGTCCGACACAAGGCAATCCATTCCTAGCAACTATGATCCATAACTGTGGGCGGACATGTGGTGACCTAAATTACTACTGAATAACAGTTACTAAGAACATTTTTAGGAAGGAACTTATTAGTAATGTCCAGTAATTAGTTAATTAGCAACTATATATAATATTAGAAAGCATCTTACCATTATTGACTTATTTCCATAAATGCAAATGTACAAAGAAAAAAAAAATACCATAAAATAAATACACAAAAATCACTTTGTTCATCATAACTTAGCCATTTTTAGATAATATTGCAAAAATAATGAGTTAATTTGTTTATGCAAATTATTACAGAAAATATAATTGCATAATACAATCAAAAAGCAATTTCAGCATTTTACAAAGTCAGAAAATACTTTACAAAAAATGTGAATTTCAGAGAAACAATTTGATTATCTTTAAAAAATTTGTGATTTTTTGTTAGATGTACAATTTGTTTCACAGAAGATGAAGAAAAGACTTATTTCACTATGATACAATAATAGATATTACCAGTACATATAGTTTTAAAAATTAAAATCATTTTACATTAATAAGAACACAAAATTAATTAACAGGATAATCAAACAATCAAATCTAATGTCAAAATTGAAAATATAAATATTGAGCATCACTGTGGTTTCCAGTGGAATTTTTAGATTATCACAATCTATTTTCTCTTTCTATTAAAGATGTTCATATTCTTGAAAATAAAAACTAATATTATTAAATATTTCCTTTTCTGTGGGACAATCTTTTCTTGTAACACAGCCGGCTGTATACAAAAGTGACATTTTAATATCTTTAGGGATCCTAGTTTCATGGTCTGGTAAGTTATCAAATATTTGGCATCCAATTTCATCGAACAAATGTCCACATTTTGAGCAATTATGGCCTGGATCAAAGTTGTATTCTTTGACTTCAGCATTTAATTTAAATAATTTTAGTTTTTTAATACTGAAATTTTTCAATAACATTTTGAACTGTTATAAAATATGTGCCTCCAGAACTTTGTCTTAATTTTCCAAATAGTCTAAATTCGCCAAGCATAACAAAATTAAATCCACTTAGCAAATATCTACAAACATTAATTTAGCCATTGCATGTATGTACTATGATTAAATTAGTATCTCTTATTAATGATTTCATTCTTTTTCCTTGATTTCATCCCATTCTTTTTGCCATGAACAAATGTTCATCTAAATCTGATATCACCTTTTTCAGTGGATCATTTTTCTTAGTATCACCATATATTTCTTTGACACAATTTTCCAAAATTTTAGCTTTTTCAATGAAATTAACTGTTTCTGCAATATCGTCCTCATTTAATAATGGTTGTGTTTAAATGGCAGCTACAGTTTGATCAGAAAATCTTAAACAATGAAAAACATTTTGTTACCCAACAGGTTTTGGGTAAACTACTACATTAGTTTGTTTCAACAACTTAACAAATTGAGTTTTTTCATACTCAAAGACCTTTTACAATTTTCCATTTTGCTGTCATCTTTTTGCCTTCAGAATAAAACAATAATTCAGAATTAGGTTCAGTAATCCAATTATTCCAAATATTTTTAAAAAGGTAGATATAATCAAAAAGTACAAGCCATTTTTAGTTATTCAAGGCTTATTAAAACAATGTCAGATTTTTTTTTTGAAATATTCATATGAAAAAGTTGCCTCTAATTTTGCAACTGGGATCATCTTAAATAAAATTTTTGGTCCTCCATTTAAACACTTTACCATGATGCCCAACACTGTTTTTGCTAATCCCTGAAAGTTTTCAGCCAAACCAAATAAGTTTCCTCCATGATATTGTAAAGCAACCTTAGCATACATTTTATCAACTAAAAGAATACACTTTTTTCTGATTTTCATAGATTTCACTAAAATATCACCAAGAAAATAGTCATCTAATTTTGAAACTTCTGATGTCAAAGCTGGTAATGTTCTTACCCTGGGTAACTTACAATCATCCTGAAGTCTGTTATATAATGACAGAGATGTAACAAAATATTCAAATGCCCTGATAAGAATATCAGAATCATAATATTATGTCTACTTCTTTATGGTGACATAACATTAATATGCCCTTTTAAAAATTTTTTCTTATCAATTTTTAAATTATTAAGATGACAAATTGCTTCATTGATTTGTGATCAGTACTGAAACATTGATATTCAACTTTTTGAATAAGAAAATATTTTTGTATATATACCAGCATAGTAACATTCAAATTTCAAGTTTTCAAATATTAAATATCAGGTCATCCCATAAGTTCTGTCCGAATTTTGAATAAAGAAAACAAGTGACCAAATGTTACATTTAATTACAATCAACAATGTATTTTCTCTGATTATCTATGACTTCCTTCCATCTATTAACAAGCTTACTAATTCCATTACTGTAAAATTCTTTTGACTTTGATTCCTGTGTTACAGAAGCTGTTTCTTCCAAATGATTCTGTAAACTATGAAACAAATGGTAGTCTGAAGGAGCAAGATCGGGAGAATAAGGTGGATGAGGAATTTTCTCCCAACCAAGTTCTTTGATCTTTTGTGACGTGATTTTTGCTGTGTGGCGTCACCTATAGTCCTGATGAAACATCACTTCTTTTCAATTCACTAGAGCAGGTCTTTTTTTTTTTACCTCAAAGCTTGGTTTAAACGCTCTAATTGCTGACAGTATATTTAAGCATTAATTGTTGCATTAGGTGGTAAGAATTCAAAGTGGATTATTCCTTGGCAATCCCACGAGATTGAAAGAAGAACCTTTTGCACATGAAGTTCCCTTCTCAGCTGTGGCTGGGGTCTTTCCCCTTTACCAAACCACTGTCTACAATGCTTAACATTTCGATAAAAAATTCATTTTTCGTCACAAGTCTATCCAAAAAAGGTGAAACAAGTTGGCGAGAATGGAGAGAAGAGCAGATGTCAACTCAGGATTTGAGGTTGTTTTCAGAGAATTCATGAGCACACATTTTCCAAGTTTAGGAACTTTTCCAAGTTGTTGAAGATGACGATGAACAGTTGTATGGTTCGGCTTTAATTTTAGTGTATTTTTATTGAAAATAGTACTTAATTTACTATCTTTAGGAAAGTGCTTAACAATTAGTGCAAAGAAAATTAAGTTACAGCTGTACTGAAAACTTAGAGAAAATTATTAAGGAAGATAATGCTAATATCTTGTATAAACACTTAGACCAAACCAAAGAAATATAAAAAATATAGATATAAAAATAAAAAAAGAGATGAAGATAAATAAAAATTATGTAACTGTAGAAATCCTTATAACTGTCCTCTACAAAATAAATGTTGAACGGAATCATTAGTATACCAATACAATATCTCCATCTATTGAAAATCTATATCAGTTGCAGAAGCCATGAGTTCAAAAAGTGGTTCAATCAATGTCAAACTTCATTTAGGATAAATAAATACCAAAATCACACATACCTATCAAAATATTTCTGACACTTAAAAGAAACCAATAAAACACCTACAGTAAAATGGAAATTAATAAGAAAAGCTAAAATATGTAGGTCATTAAATGACCCGTGTCCTTTGTACATACATGAGAAACTATATATTACTAAGTTTATAAAAAATAAAAATTTACTGAATCGACGAGATGAAATAGCTATTCTTTGCTGACATTGTCAAAAATTTTCCTTAAATAATATTTAAAAAGAAAAAAAAAAAAAATGGAAGCTGGTAATATACATACTTATATTTGATATGTAATAATAATTTTTAAATAATTTACGTAATTCTATTACTTGATTTAAAAAGAAATATAATCTTTTAATCAATTAAGCGTACAAATATTTTGAAATTGTAGTTCAATATAATGTATTCTAACCCAAACACCCCTTTTAGAAAGAATCTTTAAGTATACAAGTACGAATTTAATGGGAAAAATGCCGAAAAACTGTCATTAATTAAAAAAAAAAAAAAAGGAAACACACGTTGAACGGACATTAAAATATGTTGAAAAATGCACCCCTACCGTCCCTAAAATTAACCTCTTTTTCGACCGTAACTCATAATTGATACAACAATAGTTAATAAAAATGAATATGCTACCACCCCCGTCTAAATGATTGGATTTCTCTATATCAGTGGAAAGCAGAAATTATGAATTATATGTGCGTTTGGAACTCAGTAAATTTAAAAATAAGTTATTCCAAAATGCTTTTAATTTAAGTATATAATTAAATTTGAAGATTTTAGCTTTGGTTTTTGAAACATGGTAATTCCTGTGTAGCAAAGAAACCATATTTTAAATCGATTAATCACTGGATTATATATCTTACTGTTCTTTCTTTTTATTATAATATATATATAAGCTTAAAAGCTGCTCTATCAGGTGGCATTGAAGCTACCTTCTGTGGAGGGCTCTTGATTGAGCCTTTGGTTTGTTCAGGAGTTTGAGAGTCCCTCAGTCTTAGCATATTCTCAGCATTGGAAGCTCTCCTGTCTGACGTTTGATCTAGGTTTTCATTTGCATAGGACTTTCTTTTTCTTGCTGCAGCCTTAGCTCTTTTGATTGCAGTCTGGTCCTCTGTTGGTGGAGATTTCTTTTTGCAAGACATACTGCTGCTGTATGCAATAGACAACAATAAACTACAGAATTACTCAAAATTGATTGCTGCATTTGTATCCCTTTGATTGAAAAAGTATGAAACATACATTTACACACACACACACATATACACACACACTCTCTCTCTCTCTCTCTCTCTCTCTCTCTCTCAATGATAAAGATTTTAAACTTATATATAATTCAAATTTTGTGTGCTTTTCACTCTCATATGCCATTGTGAAATAAAGATTATATTTGTTTTATTTAAAATACATCTTTAAACATTCATTGCAATAAAACTGACATCAATGAAAAACTGCTTCACAAATACACTCGACTGTGTCTGCATACTTTTTTGATACTTATGTTTACTCAATATAAGGCCCAAGAGCCACTCAAGGAAAAGATTACTGAATTTTATTGTATGAATGTAAGGAAATGCAGATTATGAGATTATGTAGGAGAGATTACAGTTAACACTAGATATGAATAGATTAAGATTGCAGTGACTGGGCGAACATCCACTTGGCAATCTGTTCCACAAAGTAGCAGTTCTTGGGGAAAAATAAGTTGAACTTCCTTCTTACTAATGGAGTACAAAGGGATGGGGATGATTCATCTTCGTGTACATAGCATTGAAGGTCTTAGCTGCTAAGATTAGGTCTGGCCGAACTAAGGAATGTAGCTTGACAGAATATTTGCCATGAAATAGCACTAGTAGCAAGAAGTTTGCAACCTTTCATCTGTGAGAAAGGGCTTGTAGGGTGGAAAATAGTTCATCACACACAAGGTCGCATAGATGCTTTTTAAACTCTTAGGGAGCTCTAGCCTGCATATGGCAGTAATACTCCATTTTTGGTTTGATCTGGCTCTTGTAAAGATAAAACATTTCAGGAAGTATTAGATACTTAGTCAATCAGTACAAGGAACCAATCATTTTTTTCAACATCTCTAGCAATGAGTTGTATATAGCAGTTCCACTTGAGGTCTGGGAGTGAGTCCCAGCAAGCATTCAAGGCAAGGGGACTCTTTGAGAGAACAACCTTTTATTATGACAAGTAAAAAATCAGGGTTTGCTCCGTGATGGTGGAATGTTATGAGTTTGGTTTGGAGGTATTGAATGTTACAATCTAGTCCTTCTACCATTGAGCTACCAGGTCTTAGTCATAGGAGATATCAGTTTCCACATTCTGGTAATGCTTTATAATGGTTGCAACTATTATGAACAATAAAGATTCCCCCACTTTCATGTTAATACGATCAAATCAAAATATTAAGTCTTAGTATTCAGTCAAGGACAAATTAGCTCCAATTAGAATTTTTTATCTTTGTATATAAGATGTGAATATGTGGCATTCTCACTTATTTCAATAATGTACAAGCACTTTCTTGTCTTTCATCAAATCTTGTGTTATTTTTGCTATTTTGTAAAGTCATGAGATCATTTTTGATTTGCTTAGGCTTCTTGAATTTTTTTATTTTTCAGGACTTTAGCATGGTTGTTATCTTGTTTGCAGAAAATCTATAAAAGTTATTGAATCTTGTATAACTGTAAAGGTACTGAATGTACACTTGGGATGAAAAACAAATAATGCTCCTCTGTTTGATTAGTATTTTCAAATTATTATTATTGTTGTTTCTTTGACAACTGATCTGATTTAGAAATTTCTTAGTCAAATAGAAAGATGTAATCTATGGAAATTTTTGAATTGAGATTTATCACCAAGACTGTGGTTCTGAGTTAAGTTTCTAACTTCTGAAGTGCATTTATCATGGTATTTTTTAGTGTTTATCAAATTGATCCTGATTTACAAATGTTCTATCTTTTATTATTTGGATATTCAAAAAAAATTTGCTAATTTGCCTTTGAATCAAACTGAAGATTTCTTTTTGAAATTGTTCTATTCAAACATTCAGAAACCTTTTGGAATTCTTTGTTTTGAAACTGAAAAGAAACTTTAATCAATGCAAAGTTTAAAAATGAATGTAGAAAAAAAACAAAACATTGAATTCATGATTATATCAGAGGGTACTGAAAAGTTCTTGACTTAATCAAGAAGTCTCTGCCCCTTCCCCTTGCCATACTTTAATGGTTTGTCTCATTTGTTCAGATCTTTGGAAGTGAATTAGGACTAGAATTTCTCAGCATCCCCTTTTCCTTCATATAACTTTATCTCTTATAGCATTTCATTGAAAGCAATAAAAACATATATAATGTATTCTCTTGAAAAAGAGTTTCAAATTCATTTAAATGTCAACTGTTTTAAAAGCCTTTACCTGCTGCTTGCTGTTTTTCTTTCAACTCTGATTCATTAACAAACAAATCTATTTGTACATTTAGATGATTCTTTTTCATAAGCACCAAACATTTTTTCTGGTGAAGACAGTGGTTCAAACAAAGATAGAAGAATGAAGGTAGAAGCTGTTATGGGTCAGAGTATCTCTTTAAGTCTCTTAATTTAAGCAAATGATAATCTCCAAATTAACTGGAATATGTTAATCTTGCAGATTTAACTTTTGTTGAGATGAACCTTTTCTCTTTTATTTTTTAAATTGTGGGGCATTGGGATGAAGCAAATAAGAATAAATGGTTAGAATAGTAACAATGGTGTTAAAATTAAGAAAAATGACTGCTTTTTTTAAAAGTCTAAATAGATAGAAAGAAACCAAAATGTTTGTAGAAAGTTGAAATATGATTATTGAAATAGTTTTGAGTTATCTATCATAACTGGCTCTTTGGAAGATTTTTTTTCATTTTGTAATCTTTGATATTTAAAAAAAATAAGAATGTTCAATTTCTGGAAAATTTCAAATTATTAAAGATGATTCTGGGAAATTGAATTTGCTTTAATGTTTTCATCTTTTCCAGTAATATAACTTTAAGGAATGTAAGTGATAGTATAGTTTCCATTAGGCTTTTATTTTATGAAAAATATTAAATATTTTTAAAATGTAAAATTTAGTCTCAAGATTTGCATTAATATTATTTTGTGTAGTTATTTATTTTTAATCCCATTTATTGGGTCCCTCTTTGAAACCAAAGCAATTATTTTTTTTCTTAAAAAAAATAATTTTATAAAATTATAAGTATATAATAAATTAAGATTATAAGTAGACGACACTATATTCTTTAATCTCAATCTGTTTTCTTAAGTCCTCTGTTTCATTCATTTGAAATCAATAATGAATATTTTTTATGGCATTCTTCTGTATAAATCTGCTAATATAACCTGTGAAAGCATTCACACTTATTAAATATTCTGTATTCAGTCATAACTGTTTTTGAATAAGCTCTCTAAATGTAATAAAAACAAGATAGTGTAGATTTTCCTAGGGTTTTGCCTGATTATATTTTATAAAGATGTAAATTGTCTTCATTTATATTGTTTAAAAAAATGTGTGGTAATGATACCATATTTTTTTTTTCTTTCACTTGGGAAATGAATATTTTGAAGAGCTGGTTAATATTCTTTATGTATAGAGAATGTTGTTGTTAATGTCAACTTCACAGTAGAGATTCATGCTACAGTGTGCAAAAGCATTAGTACCATCTTCTGGTGATGTCTTGTAGGAATAGAGCTTCTTCTATTCACTTGGAATATTGAAATCCTCAAATAGAGGACAATATAAATGAACTTGAAATATAAGTTTTTCAGCTGTAGTCATGTAGCTTGTATTGAGTGAACATTTTAGAAACACGTTTAAAATTGCATCATTGTTGATGTAATTATTTCTGTAAATGCTTGATGATCTTATCAATCATGATGCACTGAATGAACTCGTTATTAAAGCTATGCTTAATATTATGGTGAATGCAAAAAGAATATAATGGTAAAAAAGTTCCTGATTTTATTTTGTAATTGAGAATTTGTAAACAAAATTCAGCAGTAAAACTTTAATTGCATATATAGACATATTGGTTCCTCTTATAAGTTCTGTCTTTGAGATCTGTTCTTTTTAACCCTAATTCTTGGATTCAGATGTTGAGGAAGTAGTTATATCATGGAATGAGGTGATTCATTTATTTTTAAGTATTAACCTTTATAGGAGTAGGTAGTCTCTTCTACCCCCCGGTCAACCCTCCTCCACCTTCTATTGGACGTGAGTAGAGGCTTACGCCTTGTTTCTTGTCTAGGTAGGGGTTACCGGTACTCTTTCTCTCTCCGGCTTCTGTATCAGTGCAGCTCTGTTTCTCCTGTGATGTGTGCAGTCTGTGGCATCACCTCTTCATTCTGAGGGTACACGGCTGACATTTCTCTGGTTGCTGTTTCCAACTGGTAGTTAGGAGCCCTAACTCTTGTGTAGCATCTTGAGTGGCCGCTCTGATCAACAGTTGTATAATACCGGGGTGTTTGTAGTGCCATGTCACGGTCTTGGTGTTTACGTCAAGGAACATCTCCCTCTGGCCAGAGAGTTCTCTCTCGAATCGCCAGACCAGTCATACATGTGTCTCCGACTCTCTCTCCTCAATGCGGTAAGCTATCTCTTCTTCCTTTACTGCTCCCCATCCTCTCAAGACTGTGAGATACTCGATAGCATTTCGGACAGCATAGACAAGGCTCTCTCTCCCTCCACCCGTTTGCTCACATTTTTGTGTTTGGTGACTTTAACGCTCATCACACCTTGTGGCTTAAGAATGCTACTACTGACCAAGCAGGCATTCAAACGCTCAATTTTTCAATCTCTCATTCCCTCACACAGATAGTTAACTTCCCCACTCGTTTTGCCTTCAACCGGGAAGGTAAAGCCTCTTTTCTCGAGCTGTGCTTTACCTCCATCCCCGAATCCTGCAGCGCCTCGCAACTCTGCCCTCTTGGTAATTCTGATCATGGGGTAGTATCTGTTAACATCTCCTTCAACTCCACCCCCTATAAAGAACCTCCTACCACTAGAACTTCGTTCTATTATCAGCGTGCTGACTGGGACGCGTTCCCTGATTTCCTCCGCGATGTCCCCTGGGATGGAGTCTTCAAGCCCCCCGTGTGCTTCTGAGGTCTCTTCCTGGGTTAAAGCTGGAATCAACACTTTCATCCCATCTAGGAAATATAGGGTCAAGTTGCGCTCCTCCCCCTGGTTCTCCGCTGCTTGCTCAGCCGCCATCGCCCATAGAAACCACTACTTTTGCCTATTCCGTAGTGATATGTCTGACTGCAATAGACGTCTCTTTGCCTCCGCCCGTAACGAGTGTAAGCGTGTCCTCAACGATGCTAAGTCGCTATTTGCGGCTGGGATGAAGGAACGTATTGCATCTCACAAATTTGGCTCCAAAGATTATTGGCGTCTCTGCAAGAGCGTATTGAATAATTGCAAACCCTCTATACCTCCTTTATTCAACCAGTTCGAAGTCCTGACCTCCTCTACCGACAAGGCTGAATGCTTTGCTCGGAAATTTTCATTCAACTCTACGCTCGACCCTTCCGGTTTACCCATACCCGACTTCCCTCTTAGAACTGAGGCCATATTGAGTGGGCTAAACATAACCCCATCTTTGGTACTGGGCGTTATCTCCAATTTAGACACCAACAAGGCTAGTGGTGGAGACGGGATACCAGCCATTGTCTTGAAGAAATGCGCACCTGAACTGGCGTCCGCCCTTTCTAAACTATACAACTACTGCCTCAAGGAATCTTGTTTTCCTGACTGCTGGAAGTCCTCTTCGATCGTTCCTGTCTTCAAGAACTCTGGTGACCCCTCTGACCCTTCCAACTACCGTCCTATCAGTCTCCTTCCCCTCTTCGGCAAAGTCTTTGAAGCCCTAATCAATATCGAGGTGGTAAACCACCTCACATCCCATAATCTGCTCTCGGACAAGCAATATGGTTTCCGCTTTGCCCGATCTACAGCTGATGTTCTTACGGCCATCACTGAAACTGTCTACCGAGCTCTTCAAAATAACGGGGAAGCCCGTGCCGTGGCACTAGACATCTCCAAAGCATTTGATAGGGTTTGGCATGTTGGCCTTTTTTGCAAGCTTCAGGGTTATGGCATTACGGGTCGATTATATAACCTAATACAATCATTCCTGTCAAACCGTGAATTGAAGGTCGTTCTCAACGAATTCTCATCCAGTTCCTATACTACTAACGCAGGTGTTCCTCAAGGCTCCATCCTAGGCCCCACTCTATTCCTTATCTACATAAATGACCTTCCTGACACCATAACTTTCCAAGTTGGCATCTACGTGGATGACACCACAATTTATTCCTGCCTCAAAAACAAATCTAGTCACACTGAAAAAAACTCAACTTTCCATGCGTCTCAAAGCTGGTCAACTTCAACGCTTCTAAGACAAAACTGCTCTCTATTAATCAGAGATCCTTTCCTTCCCTCCATTAGAATGTCTGACACTCAACTTCCCAAGAGCAACTATCTGCGGCTTCTCGGTCTCACATTGACTGCTGACCCGAGATGGAATAAATACATTGAGTCAATTGCTTCGTCCACCACAAGGAAAGTTGGCTCCCTGAGCCGCACCAGGAAGTTTTTCTCCCCGGAGTTGATCCTCCAGATCTACAAATCAACAATTCGCCCTTGCATGGAGTATTGCTGCTATATATGGTCTGGTGCCCCTTCTGTTTTCCTCAGGATTCTTGATAGGCTCCAGAGGAGGATATGCAATGTGGTTGGCCCCTGCTCTGTTGTCTTGTCTACCGTTCACTTTCTCACAGACGTGCCGTCGCCCCCCTCTGTCTGTTCTACAAATACTTCCATGGAAATTGCTCCGAGGAGCTGCATTCGCTGGTTCCCAGACGTCATGAGTTCAAGCACCATACAAGGCCGGCATCCCGCTCTCACCCCTTCACTGTCGAAACTCCTAAATGTAGCCATCTCTTCTACTCTAATAGCTTCATGTCTCGCACCTCTCACCTGTGGAACTCCCTTCCCTATTCCAGTTTCCCTGAGAGCTATAATCTCCAGCTATTCAAGTGTAATGTCAATCGACATCTCCAGTTGCCTTGATCTATCCACTACCCTCATCTTTTCTTCTATCACTCCTATCTGATCTTGCTCTAAATTTTCTGTAACCCCTTGCGTCCTAGTGGCTCCCGCCTTGCTTGGGGTGAAATGCTTAAAAAAAAAAAAAAATCAGACTAAATCAAAACGGAAGGACATACACTTGGGAGGGGGTAATTTGATAGAATTTGGGCTCATGTTGATTCACTCATGTTAAAATTCAAATTCTAGTACAGTTTTTTTTTTTTTTTTTCCTCCTTTCATCCATTATTGAGCTGTAGAATATGTACTGCATTAGTATCATCTACATCACCAACCATGGGTCCCTGAGGGAGCTAATCCCTCTTCAGCCTAGTTTAAAATTCTTTGATAGTTGCCCTATCAAAATTAAAGGATCTATTCTGCTTTGCTGTTGGCCCTCATAGCTGGGTGGAGAAGAGATAGATTATGATAGTTTATGATGCCATAGCCACTTATTTATTTTTTTATATTTACACTATTTACATTGTTTGGACCGTTGTTCTCATCTTTATTGTTATATTCACATTTTGCTCTGGCCTTCAGGTGATATGCCTTGGAATTTGGAACTGAACCCTTTATTTCGTCCACTGGGGTAGATTATTCTAGTTCCATATACCATGCTTTTTTTTTTTTTAGATATCTCAGGGTTAGGTTTGAAATTCCAACATATATTACCTGAAGAAGGCCAGAGTGTACAATGGCTGAAATGTTGTGAATATGGCAATAAAGATGAGGAAAATAGTCCGAACAAGGTAAATAGTATAAATAGTTACAATACTTAATCTCAGAAATATAAACATTTTTTTAATATCATTTATTAAAGTTCATTTCAGTTGTATACAAGACTACACATCAGTAAATGAAATTAAGAAGTCAAGTGTCAAGGGAGAAATGTATGCCACCTTTGAAAATCAAAATTTGAAATCTTGGTTTTTACCTGGACTTGAAGACTGACCTATGGCATTGGTGGACAAGAACAACTATCAAATCTACAAGGGACAGATCATATTCCTGATATTTCTTTAGCCTCTCTCATAAACTTGGTACTTATTTATGCAAATCTATTTTTCAATGTCACTTTTCTGGCAGGATTTCTGTAGGTTTTTAATTTTTATTAATTCTGATCTTAAACTTTCCTTTATATGAAAAATAAATGATTTGCTTATTATTTTCTTCTTTTCTTTAAGATTATGTTAAGAAAGAAGAAGATCACAGTGTATTAGACACCCAGAAAGAGCGGGAGATTGAGAAAGCTCACCATAACAAGATCCTGCATGACTATGAAGTACTGAAGAATCACTATGATAACCTTCGTCATGAGATGACAGTCTTGAAACAGACCCACCGGCGCACACCATCTGATAATAGTACAGTTAGTTTTGAATCTGCTGAAGGTGAACCTGCTGCAGTTGAGGAAGTGGGAGCAGGTGAAGATGAAGAGCGTCAAGCAGCCCATGTTGTTGCACAGGTGGTAGCTGAACCTGATGATAAAGAGGTGAGTCTCTTGACACTATTTTTCAGTTGTCATCTTCTGATGACATGCCTGTGGATAAGTAAATTGATGAAATGGACATTTTACAATTCAAAGGATATAGTACTTAACAACATACAAGAAAATGTTGCTTAGATATCAGCAGAAATTTAAAATAATTTTTTTTTATAAGTAGAGAAAATATTTTTTTCACTTAAGTATCCATTTGTTTTGTTTGTTTTAAGTTCATGATTGTTTATTGTCTGCTATACTCTTGGTATATTGTTGTGACCATTGTTTACTCCATATTGATTGGATTTAAAAATGTAGCATTTTGTGTGCTATGAAAAGGCATTAATTCAGATTTTGTTTAGTTGCGAAATTTACAAAGACTCAAATGGTTATTCACATCAAAATTGAATGGTTATTTGAGTGATTGCACCAAACTCTGCAAGTGTGGATGATTGTTGGTTTGGAAAATATAACTGGCAAACATTTGAAATTTGGGGAGGGACTGTTTATGTTTGCTCCATACAAAGGGCAAAGCATGAACCCACTTCTTTTTGTGTTCTTTCCCCATTTTGGATCTAGTGATAAATGGATTATGTTACTTTTTTGTTACACTGTAGACAGAAATAAATAATTGCTAATATGTTTTTTGAATATTTGTTTAGTACCATAAAAATGGATTGACAATTGACCACAGAAATTGAGATATAGCCCCCTGCCCTCCACTGTGCATAATTTCTTAACTTCTTTATTGGGTTCTACAGTTGGTTTGCTGAGTTGTGCTTGATGCTCTTTCAGTTTACTTGCACAGAAATGACGACATCTTTGAAGATTTACAATTTATTTGAATTGGGCAGAATGAAGTTAATTATGTATTTTTAATGAGTATTTCTTTTCTTTCTTACAACTCTTGAAATGTCATTGCATGATAATTTCTAAGTAGTGTGGATGGGAAACAATTATCTCGCAGTGAAACTTGAAAGGAGACTTTTCTCTTGTGAGGCTTATTTATTTTATTGCTGATCTACACTGTTTACAAATGAATATAGAAAGACAGTCTGAGTAGTAATAAAAAAGAAATATGTTGAAAGAGATATTAGTTGAAAATTAATGATTGACAATGTTTCAGCTAACAATAAATTTAAATAATGTTGGTTATCTAATATTTGGATGAACTTCTTCATAAAAAATATTGTGTAATCCTTGCAATTGCACATTTTTTGTTTCATACCAATCAGGTAAAATAAATCTGTAGTTTGTGAAGAGTCAGGTGTAAAATTGTGTGATCACAATAGATTTTTTATGGTGAGAAAATAATTTATGTAAAATAATTGCTGCAATATTTCCCTTGGAAACTCCAACATAATTGTGATTAACCAGTAAGACACTGTGAGCCATTCTCAGTGGCCAACAGATGATGTGATCAGCCTTGGCAGATTATCTACTTTGTCTAGGCTAGTGATTCTCAACTGGTGTTCCCAAGTAAACTAATGTGTCCTGAAAGGTAGCCAGCTTCACCCCAAGTTAACAGAAGAGTAATTTATAAATTATTTTTTATTTAATCATTTTTTATTCTTATAACAATTATGAGCTCATAAAACCTTATGATTTTGTAAAGTTAGACTAAATCTCATTCATAAGATCTGAGCCATGAAACTTTGGAAGAACATATATATTCTTTTTTCATGTACTAAAAATACAAAAATACTTTCCACACCTATACCAAAATATCTAATGCTTTTTTAAGAAAATAGTATTTATGAACTATTCCCTAGTTTCTTCACTAATTTGCAAAATCACAAATATATGTAACATTATTTTCAATATTCTCTAATAATGGAAAATGTAATTTCAGGAACCTAAAAAATAGTACATATATATATATATATATATATATATATATATATATATATATATATATATACACACACACACACACAAAGAATGAATTATTTATTCCCCATGAAATACAATATCTATTAAAAATCAAAGTGTTCCCTAGATTTTAGCTATTCAGCAAGTCCATCCTAGAGTAAAACAAGGTTGAGAAACACTGGTCTCAGCAAATTGGCTGGTTAAAAATTACAAAATTAAAAAAAAATCAGGTGAGGGAAGTACATACCTTTCAAAACAGAACAAAGTTTAGTCAACTAGTTAAACATCACAAGAGAAGAAAGGTTGGCAATCAAAACCTTACAGTGTGACATTAATATCATCATACTGCTAGCTGACAAAGGCAAAACTTCAGTGGTGATGGACAAGTTGGACTACTCCAATAAATTGGCAAGCCTAGTTGGAGATGGCATCTGTAGCAAGGTGAAAAAGAATCTAACCCTAAAAACTGAGAGGAAATTGTCACATATCCTAAATAAGAACAATAACTACTTTGCACTGAATAAGTAAACAGCTAACTCAACATTACACCAAGCTGCCACATATATATGGTCTACCCAGGATTTACAAAGTTTGTATTCTATTGAGACTTATAGTCAGTTGCAGGGGCCCAATATGCCACTTGCTGAACAGATTTCTAGTGGATATAGTCAACTCACTAACACAGAAATCCTTGTCCTATGTTAGAAACTTGGAATTCTTTTGGGAATTCATCATAGCAATTGGATGGTAAACTTGGGTATGGGGAGCCTGTTCACCAGAGTTCCTACAGATGAAGCCCTGATAGTGGTTCAAAACCAATTAGAATCAGACTTGTCCCGAGGAGAATGTACTAACATCCAATAGATAATCTGATGGAAATGTTAACATTTTGTGTAGAGACAACATTCTTCCAACTAGAGTCTGATATATTCCAACAGGAGGAAGGCTTGGGTATGGGTTTGCCATTGTCAACAGTGATGGAAAACCTATAGATGGAATACTTTGAGGAAATGACTTTAGGAATGGCACCACTAAAGCCAACAGTGTGGCTGAGATATGTAGATGACTCCTTCATACTCTGGCCTCACCAGGAAGCTGTACAAATACTGCTGGACCATGTGAACTCAATAAAAAAAAAAACTTTGATCCAGTTCACAATGGAAGAAGAAATTAATAATCAGCTAACTTTCGTGGGTTTACTAATAACTTGCACAGGAAATGGGTTCAAGGCATCTGTATATCACAAGCCAACCTTCACCAAACAATACCTCAACTTCAATTCTCACCATCCATACTGTACAAGCAAAAAGTCTACAACAGGCAAAAATCATAAATGGCAAACCAGACATACCAACAAGAAATGATCAACATCAGGTATACCTTTCAGAATAACTACCAGCCTCCAAGCATAACATCAGTGTCTGCAGGAAGACCATAAAATTGCCTCCGTCTATCTGCATTATGTCAAGGATTTATTGGAAAATATTCAGATGATCTGCAGTCCATGCAACATCAGGTTGATATTCAGAAGCAGATCCAGTGTATGGAGAAATTTATGCATATAAAGTATAACATATAGGGCGAACATGACCAAGAACTGTGTATGCTTCATTCCTTGCAGTTGTGGCAAAGAATATAATGGTGAAAAAAGTTGTCCCCTAAAGGTAAGGCTGGAGGAACATTGAAAGCTCCTGTTGAATGAAGAGAAAATACTCAACAAGGAAGAACACTGGAGGGTTAGATGTCTGAAAGAATCAGCACGTTAGGCTATGAGGACCTCCTTAGTAGGCCTAGCATAGAAATACCATATGATATAGGACCCACTAATAAAGAAAGATAAATGACAGAAAGTCTTCAACAGCAGCAGCTGTAACAAAAGTGAAATGCTTCAGTAAGTGCAGCATTGCCCTGTTGCTGCATGCTTTGCTGAATGTCACTCTTACTCTGGTCCGTGTCCATTAGGATGTCTCTGGTGAGCCCATTCTGTACCAATCCTGTGTCCCCCAGATTGTGTTTTTGTGTTTCAGTATGTGCAGGAATATCGGTGAAGAACTGTCAAAGATCAGGCTTGACTCCTCTCTGTTCTGGTTATGCTAGAAATTTAATCAACTTCAACACTCATTAACAAGTGTAAAAATAACAACTTTTATTTATGGTACTATGATTGAATAAGATCATGAATGCATAAATAAAAGGGATTTGAAGAAGTTTCCCATATAAGGAATTCTTAAGCTGGGAGGAAGAGTTTAACTGGCTGTTGCAGCTATGGCTAAACAGCCCAGAGTCGTTCAACTATTTAAATGAAAGCAGTTGATTGAGGGAATTCAAAAAGTGATGCAGAGTACAGGACTTTAGCTGATTGAGGATTCACCGTTATCCAGCAGGGAGAGTGTTGGCCTACTAGTCGTAAAACCAGTTCAATCTTATTTCTGCTCTTTCAGCAACTGCTTTTATGGGGGTTCAAACTGAAATTGCACTGCTCTGATTGGCCAGCCAATAATAATGCTTGACCAATGGTTTTGTGTCATACATCTTGAAGGAGAGGAAGGAAAGCTCCCAAGGACTCAATATGATTGGTGGTTCAATCAAAATAATAGCTCTGTATCGTAAGTATCAGAGGGGTAGACGACAAGCTCCATCCCAGCCCTTCTCTCATTGGTGGGCCAATCAAAATTGTGACCTTGCATCACTCATATACACCTTCAGTGGAACATTTTCATGTTCAAGAAGCTCTCATTTGACTTGATTATCATAGGTGTCATCATCAATTCTATCTGAAAGTGTGTTATGTCCCTGATCAAAACAAACCTGAACCATAAAGATCTGCTCTGTGTCACTCATTCCAATGAACAATTCCTTTATCAGATGAAAACAGTATTTGTTAAACAGACCTAAGACTGTACCTAATGACCAATCCCACCCAAGCTTACAATTTCACCTTTCACAATATACTCCATAACTGACACAAACCAGATAAGTCATGGTATTGCATTGTTTTAACATGAAAATATTTTTCTTTCTTTAGGAATAAAAAGTAGATTGCCAGTCAACCTTTGGTAACAGTCATGTTCTCATAGCAGTCAAGCATGGGTAGTAGCAGATAGTTTAAGTTTAAGATTCCAAGTTCTCCACAAAGCTTCAAGCATTGGTTCATGAAATTGATGATGTAGTAATTGTAACTTCAATCTCTGGGTTGGGCAGTGTATACTTGGAATCGGTGGAAACGAGCATGCAATAAATGAGCAGTACTAAAAATAAGAATTAGCCAAGATATTCCTAGACATGGACTGTAGAACAAGAACAGTCTATCCTTGTAGATTAAATAAAAGGTTCAATTTGGAATTCCCTGTAAGTTACCTGTAACATACACCTGATGAAAGCTGGAAAACACAATGGCCGAAACATTGTGATAACAACAAAGATGAGGGCAACAGTTCACATGTAGTGTAAATAGTAATGTTAATTTTATTTCCAATCTGATGGTTCTCCATAAATAATCAAAACTCGAGTGACTGAAAAAATATCAAGTCTCCAACAAGCAGTGTAAATATTGTTAATAAGAGATGTTGTCATTGAAGTAATGCATTAATGTCTGATATATGTGACTTATAAAGTATGAAATAAAAGGCTGATAGTTATACTTAAAAATTGTCTTTATTTTTATTTAGGATCTGGGATATGGCACAGGCAAGCGCCAAGAAAGGCCAGTTCCTGCTGAAAGAAAATCTCGAGCTGTCCAACGTCAGGCTACATTAGAAGAAGTAAGTTTTGCATTAATTTGGTATGAAAACAAATATAGGACATAGTTTTTATTTCAAGACTATTGTATTTTTGTAAGTCTGTGTGTGAGGAGGCTGAAATTTCATTAAAAAATTGTTCCTTTTTAAGATTTTTGACATATTTTAAAGCCATTTTTAGTAAAACACCAGTTCCTAATTAAAATGTTGACTTTATAAAAGGTTGTAGGTTGTGAACCAGGTAATCAAAAACAGTCTGTCCAAAGATCCATGTGCTGGGTGGCTCTCATAGTCCATACATGAGATGAAGGGAAGATTTAAGTATTTAGAGTTGACCTTACAAGAGGGTGCTGCTGAAAAGTTCTTGGTCTGACCAAAAATGAATTTCTGAAAGAAATTCTGATGTTTTAGTCATTTGATAAGATTTTGGGAAGTGGGAGTGGGTTGAAAAATTTTCAGCAGCACCCTCTCATATATTGAAAGAATAAAGAACTGATTTGGTTTGCCTGTTTTATTTTTATTTTTAAAGTATGTTAAAAGATTTAAGATATATTTAGGTGTTTACAAGATTGTACCATTTTGAAAAAATAATTATAATTCAACTGAATTTTTGTGGCCTTTGTAGATGTCAACCTGTTTAAGAGATGTCTTAATCAATTGATGCTTTTTTTTCTCTCCCACTCAGCCTGAAAAAGTAGATCTTGCCTTGATTATGAAGTTGCAAAATCGTATCAAAGAATTGGAGAAAGAAATCAACCGTCTCAACACAGAACGAGAACGTGAAGAGGAAGAAAACAAAGACAAGGAACACACTGTGTACAATTCTCTTAAGGTTCCTATTCCATCATTTTTTCCTCTTTTGTCAATGAACCATTTCTGTTGATTTTCAGTGATATTCTTTTATTTATTTTTAATTCCTTTCTAGGCACACTCATGGGAATATCTTTAGTTTATCAAGATTATTTAATATCACCTTTACAATAGTTTTGAATACATTAAATAGAGCCTTAATTAATTTTAGCATTCTTACAGTCAATTTGATAAAACACAAACATTTGTATTCTACCTGTGTGTTGGTGTATCAGTCATAATTCCTACTTAGATAGATTTTGAGACAGGAATTATGATGTATTTAAAAACTTAAGAACATATTTGAAGCTGAATATAATAAGCATAAGAAATATTTGACAATTGGAATATACATTTCTTAAATGAGGGATCCTTGGAAATAATCTGTAATTGCATAAGGAGTTCTTTGTTGGGATTGCTACATTCAAAACTTTAAATTTTACTTTTTGATATTTTTTTTCTTTGGGATGTGTGGATTGTGTAATGGATAGTGGCTTGGAATAAAAAAATCAGAACTGAGTTCAAATTCCAGTAGAGTTTGTTACTTTCACTTATATGCGATTGCACTTGGGAAAGGTATAAATTCCCCTCTTCTCTCCACCAAGCTGTGGGTTAAATAGAATAAATTGACCTCTTCAGTCTTGGTTGGCAGCTAGTCTAGGAGAAGGACAACTCTGATAAGCTTAAAATGTTTAATTGATAAAGACAAAATACATTCATAGCAAAATACTAAGAATATTTCAGATTATTTTTAATGATCATTTTGGTTATGAGGATGAATTAATATTTACTGCTGAATTGAGTGCATTGACAAGAAAGGAGATGACGTTGAAAAATTTGTTATGTGCAATTCTTTAATATGTATCAATGTATTACTTTAGATTTTTAGTCGGTTTCTTTGAAGATTTCAATCATAGTTTGAACTCCTAACTTCAATGATTTAACATATTTAAGAAAGTGTTAAAATTAGATAGATCAAATTTCTTGTATGGTTGAATAGGCTGTTCATTTCCTGTTTTGTCTTATTTTTTAATGTAGATGCAGGAATTGGAGAATGACAATGATAGAATGAAGAGAGAGATAAGCAATCTGATGACAGCCCTCTCTAAGAGTCCCAAATACGAAGAAGGAATCACAGAGGCAGGAAAAGCTTTCAAAGGTAACATTTTGCTCTTTCTCCTTAAATTGTCATTGTTGCTATATGTCTTTGTTCTGTGATGTCTCTTTTTTGTTTTATATTTTTTTATTTCTTGGAAGATCACATAACAGACTAGTTTAATTTGTGAGAAAATTATAACACTCAAGGATTCTATTTTTGTTGATAAAAAAAAATATATATATTGTATTGAAACACTATAAAGTTACTTATTTCATTTATTTTTTTTTTCTCTCCTCCACCACCAGGAATAGATAAGTTTGACTATTATCTGGTTCACCCTCCTCCCTGGTCTTTTGAACAGGTGTAGAGATTTATCCCTTACATCCTGTTCAGGATTGGGTTTTTGGTTTCTTCTAAAATCTACTTTGGCTCTATACTTCTAATGTTTGTCCTTTTCTTCTTTTCTATGATAATATAACTCCACACAGTAACTCCCTACCTTGAGTGGCTCCTGAATATTGTGTTGGGTGAAAATTAGTGTGTGTGTGTAAAAAAAAAAAAAAAAAAAAAAAAAGTGTGGGTGGGTAGTGATGGGTGTCTTTATTCTTTATAGCAGTATCTGGAATTCAGAATCAATGGGACAATTAGGCACTCTTTTTTTTTTTCCTTTGATCCAATATACAATTGTTTGAGGCCATTGCTCCATTCTGTATGAAAACATTAGTAAAAAGCTGTAGAATGTTTTTATAAGATTGTATTGCACCAAATGTCAGAGTACAGCCTACTTGTAAAAAATTTAAAAATAATCATTTGGATTTTATTCTGACATTGGAAGAAATTTTATTTGTATGTATTAAAATTTCTCTCAAGTGCAATAGACTGTATATGGCACTTGTGTTATGAAATAATATCAGTGAAAAAGAAAGAATTTCTGTGTAAATAAATCATAATAAGTATTTGAATTTGGATCAAACTGAAGTATTTGATTTATTCCAAGTAATGACTCAAAATGTCTTCTACTACATCAGATTTCACAAATTTATTTCAAAACATTCACTTGACCTGTTTTATCATAATTATGCATCTTTGTACATTGAATATTTATCAAAAATATTTAGCCAAATGTGAATAAACACCTGTAAAATTGGCACCTATAATTTTGTAAACATTGAAATGTAAGCATATAAAATGACATTGTCACATGTTAGTTTTGAGCCTGGGAAATTGTTTGAATATGGCCACTTGTCATGTGGCTGTTCCTTCACTGACTTACTACTGAATCAGAAAATCATTGTAAATTTTCTAAAAAATATTTTTTAAATGTAATGCTAATTTTGAGGATCAATTGTTTATTTTTTTCTGTTTCGATTAAGCTCATGAAAAGGATCTTGTAAAAGAAACAAATTGGATGATAAAAGCTCTTGTTAGTAGTTTTATGGATATAAAAAAAAAAATGTACACACTACCAGTGACAGTGATGAAATGTGCTTTTATTTTTAATCAAATAGATTTAGAAATTGAAACTTTAATCTTGCAGAACAATACGACACAATGGTGGAAGAGCTTGAACGAAGACGTGCTGAGATTTTGTATATTAAAGCTATCTGGCTGGAGACGAACATCGAGAAGAAGGATGATTTACATGCTAAACATGGTGGAGAGGATGTCAGTGAGGAGGAGGAACTGAAGACAGCTCTGCAATTCCATCAAAAACTTAACAGGTCAGTGGTGTAGATTCTTTGGATTTGGTTACATGCAGTATCTTCTTGGTAACATTTCCCTGGTGGTCTGTCCCACAATCAACATCTCCTCGGTGTTCATGAAAGGAGAAGAGTTAAAAACACTTTCTTGAGGCTTTATTGAGGTAACCAGGTTGGGAAAAATAAAAAATTATCTTATTTTTTACCTTGTGGTTTTAGATCATATCCTGATAAAATTCCGTTTGTAAATTTCTTGTTTAATAATCGGTCATTAGTCTATAGTAATTTTATATTCAGAAGGTTCAGATGGTGTGACTGAACAGTGTTTGCTTGAATGTGTGTTGATTTAGTTTTTCACCCATATTTAGTGTTGCTATAATGTTTATTTGATTTTGTGTTTTTGCATTGAAACTGTTTGCTTTCTTGACTTATTTATTGTATTTTTTTATAAGCCATACATTAAGTTGAAAAAAGAAATCCTTTTTCTCCACTCATATTTGAAAACCTCAATCTTGTAATTTCTGTCAAAGGATGATGACAATTGCTGTAGCAAAAGCTGAATTTTGCATTCTGTTACGTTGCTGAAAGTGATACATGTAGCTTAAAATGCACTTTTCATTATCAACTAACAGAGCTTATAAAGTGATTGTAGTAAACAAGCTTTGAACCCAGACTCTGTGTGTATCTCCCCCCCCACACACACACACACTAGATTTTTGGTTTGGGGTGATGTTGCCATTATAAAATGAATTTTCTCCCCACTCTTCTTTTTATATAATAATATTATAGACTCTTTATTTTTGGGTTTTCTTCATATATCTGTCAAATTCACCAAGTTTTAGAGAATTTCAAATCTGATCCTTTACTTGATGCATTGAGGTCATATTGTTTTATTTCCCTTACCTGTGATATCAAGTCATGCAGGATTCGAACTTGTCAGTGTCCTGTTATAAAGAACTGATGGTTACTGAAATTTCCTAGGATACTGGAAAGGAAAGAAAACCTTGTACTCTTGTCTATAACAGATATATGGTTCTGTTCAAAATTTCTATTGATATATTTGAACTGACAAACTTTTGTCTTTAGTTTCCTTTGGAATTATTTCATTTGTTATGAAAGATTATCAGAAATTGCATCAAAATTGCTGCGTTAAAAAACTAAAAACAAATTTAATGAAAATAAAATGTACAGTATCTTTATTTATTTATATATATATATATATATATATATATATATATATATATATATATATATATATATATATTACTGCATTTTATCCATCAAGATAAAAAAAACCTTGATAGATAAAATGCAGTAATATACTGAAAGTTCTGTCTGACCAAAGAAATGCTTACAAAATAAATAAAAGAAATATAAAAAAAAAATCTGTTTGATTATATTTTGTTGTAAGGTAGGTTGAGTTGAAAACATTTTAGTACTCCTTTTTCATATATATATATATATATATATATATATATATATATATATATCTTGCACACTGAGTGTTGGTGAATAAAATAGTGTTTGATGTAATATAGCAAAGCTATTTCATATATATATATATATATAATCTCCAAGTATAGGATTGGTGTATACGGAATAAATTCCAATAACCAACAATTACTATTCTTAAGGATTCTAAGGATTATGATACATTAGTTAAAAATAGTCTGACCAGTAGCTACAAAAAAATTGATACCAATAATTTTAACCAGATAGATAAGATTAACTGTATCAGTAAATCAATTACTGATAAGCTACAGATAAGTGATCGGGTCAGTAAACTACAAACAAAGAAAGTGTATGTCTTGTTAAAAGACCATAAACCTGAATTCAGAACCAAGCTGTCTACTAGGCTTATAAACCCTACTAGACCAGAAATTGGCAGAACCAGTAAGACTATCTTGGAAAGAACCAACCACTCCATAAAAAACACCCTTGGACTATTACAGTGGATTAATACAGTTGATGTTATCAACTGGTTTAATAACATCCGATATAAGGACAACTGTACTTTCATACAGTTCGATATCATTGACTATTATCCCTCTCTATTGAAGAATCTATTCACTTTGGTCTTGGATTTTGTTCGCGAATACTCCAATATTTTTGGGAGTCAAGTGGATATTATCATGAAATGCCGAAATTCTATTCTGATCTACAAGGATGAACAGTGGACCAAAAAGTCTTGCAACAATAATTTTGGCATTTCAATGGGTTCTTTGGATTCTGTGAAAGCTTCTGACCTGGTTGGATTATTTCTTTTGTACAATTTAAGTCCCTTCGATTGTCTAGATTCTGATAGTGTAGGATTGTATAGAGATGATGGCTTATTAGTTGTTAAAAACTCCACTAAAATTAAGGTAGACTGTATTAGGAAAATGATCCATATGGTATTTAAGGATTTAGGT
>OZ010593.1:106122435-106149935 GCA_963932145.1 Acanthosepion lycidas | reverse complement strand
TTATTGAGTTTTGTATGTTACAATTCAGAGCTGATTTTTAGGTAGGGGGTTGTCCACTTAAACACACACACAAAAAAAAAAACAAAAAAAAACCCCACATGATTTGCATTCCTCAACGCTTTGTGCTTCTGACTGTTGTAATTACTAAACCCGATGCGATCGAATTTCTAGCCTTTTCATAAAATTAGTTATGTGGGAGGTTAATAAATATAAAACAAATAAAAAAATTAAAATAAAAAACTTTTATAATAATTTCGATCAGCTGTGAATAGCTCCTGAAAGTTTCATTAACATCCGACAAATATTTTTTATTTTTGTAATATTTTCCAAATTAATCTGTGTCATACCAAAAAAAAAAAAAAAAAGGGGTAAAAATTATCTTATTTTACTAGTTCCGGTGATGCAAAGAGAAACAAGGTGTTTTTAATGAAAAGTTAGAATGTTCTAAAAAGGAAAATTTTTTACAAAGAAAAAAAAAAACAATTTTGGTCTTTCCTCTTAATAATAACATAAGCATTTAGATGATAAAATTTTGTTTTCGGAAACGATGGTGTCCTTTTCATCAAGCTATGCTCTTTTTTAGCGATTATACATACACACACAACTTGTGTGGGTTTCTGGGGATTTACCTTGATTCGCTCATTCTTATGCCCCATGGCTAATATACAAGGGCAAGCTGAAGTGCACCCTCGAGCGCTTTGCCTTGGATCGGGTAGAATGGATATCAACGTGTTTTAGTGGACTCAGATTGGATGACCTCACACAACCAGATTGAAAACTAACAGCGATCTCATCCCACAATTCTTGCTCCATATGCGGCCTCTTTTGTAAATCACTAGTGGGTCTTAATTTCCAGTTACGATTATCACACATTTTCATAACTGAATCAATATATATGAATGTATTGATATATATATATCGTCGGCATCCGTCTGTCTCGAGAGACAATGGAGTAGCGCGGTGCGCTACGAGCCTGGTCGGGATATATGGAGAACTTGGGCTTCTCTGACGTCTACTTCCTCCTCTCGGCCTTTTTGCGAAAAACACCAATGTCCACTTCGATGTCCTACACAGTATGCGTTTTCAAATATTCCTAAAAAAAAAAAAAAAAAAAAAAAAAAAAAAAAAATTAAAATAAGTAATTAATTAATTATCGGAAAGTTCAATAGTATTCCATTTTTTTTTTTTTTTTCCTTTAAAATGTTGATTTTAGGTTTCAAATATTTTTCTCTCCGAATGTCCGATTTTCTTGCTAACGTCAAATAATTAAATGTTTGTGCAGAATGAAATAATATTTCTCATATTTCTGTCATATTTACAATACATGCCAAGTCACTCGAGCACGTCGTCCTCACGCGTAGACAGTGTCCGAAGGGCACAGAATCATCTTTTATGTTAATTTTGAAATCACGCCACTCACTCATTTCAAGTGACCGATCTCTGCTGAGGAAAAAAAAAAAATTCTTGCCATCATCCCACGTCTCACTGCATCTATCAACAGCACATCTCCAACATCACCAGCGCTAAAGCACGCACAAGTCAATAAATAAATTTTATTTACCTGGTCCCAAAGTGCAAGTGTTAGTTGCAATTTTCATACAACATTTATTTTTTTTCATTTTTTATTTTTTTAACTTAAAATTTTAACCAGTACTCAAATTGCTGTCTTGTGCGGACAGGGGTGAAGAAAAGCAAAAAAAAATCAGCACCGTCAGTTATTTAAATGGTTAATTGAATTCCATTGTTTCTGCAAAAATGTAAACAAACAAATGACAATTGAATTCGTAGAATTGTTGAATACAGAAATAAATAAGTTCCTATTTCAGCGCTCACATCGCTACCCGATGTGAAACAAGGTCAAGATTTAAGATCGATTTAACAGCATGCTGTGAAAAATAAATAAATAAAAATTTAAAAAAATTATATAACATATTTAGTTACGTTTTGTTAAATTTTGATTAAGTTGCTTCAGCCACACTGACGTCACTTGTGTAGTTGCTTATTTTTTTAAAATAAATATAAAAAATGCAAAAACAAATTGTGCTGTGCATTCCAAACAGATGCTGCAAAGTAAATTATTTTTAAACGAAAGGGCAAAATTTCTCAATTAAGGAAAGAAAAAATAATTGTATGAAATTAAAATCAACGCGAAGCAAGAATCTTACGTCCTATAACTCAATTTCGCTTACATTATCTATTTTATTAATTTTTCTTAACAGTTTTATTGTACCAAACACACACACACACATATATATATATATATATATATATATATATATATAAAAGAGTTCAGCAGTATTATTCGCAGCTGAAGTGTGGGGGTGTCGGTTGGTGTCTTTGAACTTGGAATATATCACACCCACGGATAAATGTTAAGTATTCTATTAATATTTATTAAATTTAATTTACTTTGGCATAAGGCCAAGTTTGTTGGGTGTCCGTTCTGCTGAGCAAACCCACTCTTGTCAAACAGGTCTGTTATTCAGTTTTCTCAAAGTAAAAAAAGAAAGGACAATGATTTTTACTCCCCTTTCAGTTATGAGATGTGGGTGGGTGGTGGCTACACATTCTTATCCAACGAAAAATCAGAATAATTTGAAATACGCACATATTTGCCTTCATTGTCAATGGAGGATACAAATCCTCTGCGCGACATAAGACTGAGATGATCATCATGCCCTTTTGGGGTTTGACCACAGATTTTCGAAGTATAAATCACCACCAGTGTGGATCACACAGTGAGCATTGAACACGACTCGTTAACCATCACCATATGCCAACATTATTCTTTACAAGTTTACAATTTTATACTTGTAAAACCTGCGATACGTTCATAGTTTTAAAGGTTTGAAATTCGTTCGTTCATAGGTTAACTATCTTTTACATCAAAACGACGCCAGGTGATTCGCAGCTGGTGGGGTTAAAAACGGTGTTGAAGAAATCCGCTAACAAATACCTTTAGGGGGAAAGTGTACAGATAAGAAAAAATGTGTAATGCGGAAGTCCGCCATTCCTGGAAATGGGATCTTATGTAGTTGCAAAGCGCCAATGGAGTGGGAAGGGAAGAATTCTGGGAACGAATTTAGAGTGGATCACGTTGTAAGGCAGCAGAAACGGAAAAGAGTGTTACATTTTTTTTTTTTTAATGGTGTATTTTAGACCCATAAAAACAGACGACTTTACCGAGTAATAAGATTTATTAGTTCCAAAACGGGATGTCTACTCATCGATTGCGTACTATTTTTAAAAACATTCAGTTGGTAATTATCAGCTCATCATTTGGATTTCCGTTGAGGTTGGTTGGTATTTAACACTAATAGCCTTTGAAAAGTTCTCAATACACTTTCTTTCCAATTTCCTTTTTAATCGGTAACACCCTACGCAAGGCAATAAAGTTGGTTGGAAAGCATGGAACCTGAAGAGATAAAAGAAACTATTAACATAGAATTTGCGGCTAGATCTTAGCCAGATCAACTGTAAATTGAGGAGATCTCGACGCCGGTCTAGTATTGCGCTTCAATTAACAAAGTTTACGTGCCATAGCAAAGAGCAATATTTATTTTCTAAAATATACAAAAAAATGTAGCATAAGGCTAAAAGGAGGAATGGGGAAAGACTGGTCTTCTGTCTTATAATTAAACTTAGCTCGCCACAATTACTGACTCGAACATACCACAATATACCTTACGCAAAAACAACGCCTTATTATTATTTACATCCACTATAATACCTCAATCTCCATGAAGTCATAACTAGTCTCCATATGTACAATTCTTGTCTGTGGGGCGGTGTGAATAAAACAGCAATTTCAAATCTAAACCCCAATGTGTATTTACAATACGAGATAATCTACAAGAAACAAAAAACACTGTTAGTAATACCCACCAACAATGGACGAATTTAATGCGGAACATTAATAATAAAAAACACTCATTCGTCCAACGACTCAAAAACACACACATCCAAACACATCAAGAAATACGAAAAAGTCACACCCGAAATACAAAAGGCGTTTCGCATCTACCAGAAAACCGATATCTCTGGTCACCTAAAGGAGGAGGGGGAAGTAAACTAAAGAAAATGGAGACAAATAAAAGGGTCCAATAAACATATATGTCTTACCTAAGAGAGCCGCCGCATTTCCGTTCTAATCTTCACTTTATGCTTAAAGAACAAGATCAGTTGTGAAGAAGTGAACTCTCGCATCTCATAGAATTCCTTCTGACTTGTCCTTCATATCACGACTAACCCTTACACCTAGAAAGCAAAAGAACAACGACCTTCGACAACGACGGTATCCCATTCCTAAAGGCAGAACTGGCCTCGAGGACGAAAAAAATTTCCGTGCTTCATGCGAACCATATCTTCAATAAACCTGTCCAACGGGAATACCCTGCAATGAAAGGTGTGATCCAAGGTCTCCACCCCCCTCCTTCACAGCGAATGCAGTTTGGAGATTTCTCCAAGCCCGCTGAACAAAGTCTTTTGACGACCCAGAGGATTTATCGAAACATCAGCCAGGTGAGTGATGAATCATCATTATTAAGGCATTTCAACACGAGCGTCCAAGGCCATATTGAGTGAGCATCCTGCTTCCTAAGAGCGAGCTCGTCTCTAAGATCATCTTGAACGGACCCCTAATAACACACAATATAATTCCCTACGAGACAACGCCTGGACGTTGGAGAGGCCATCCGTCGACCGTAAGAGGGTGTTTCAGAGCAATCCGACATTCACGATAGATGGCGGACTCGCCTCGAGAATGGAAAGTTCTTTAGGGAGTCTTCCTTTCAGAATTCGCCCTCACCTTCCGATTGAAGACACATTCTATCTAGGAACGCAATGTAAAACGTATATTGACGAATTTCAACGCTAGGTATACCCAGACTGCCTTCAGAATGTCAGTGTGGTAGACGAAGTGGAATTACGGAAAGTCGGCAAAGGATAATCGGGTAGAAGTGTGACACATACTCCAACCCCACTGCACTTCACATTAAGGAAGTATTCCTCCAAGACCACAGACAAACTGCGACCTCGGCCTTCTCCCACACTTCCGACCAATACATTTCCAATATGAGATCGGAACCGAACCAGACGCCGAGAATCTTGACCGGCCCATCCGTCCAGATGAAAGACCCAGGAAGAGAAACTCCCTTCCACTCATCCAACCGCAAGCCAACTGACGTCACGGTTGCTCTTGGCTCCTGTTATCGTCTTGCACCTCGTCAAGGACACATGGCACAGTGGATAAAGATGTTAGATAGATCCAGTGACATGACCCAAATAGTGCGAGTTCAATACCTGGTTAAGGCGGTGGAGAACTTGGAGAGGGGATTAAGCAGGAGATAACTGACATCCATTAGACATAGCACGGGGAACTAGAACAGTCTACCTCTGTGAGCGAAATAAAGGGTTCAGTTCGACAATCCAACCAACTGAAGAAGGCCGGAACGTACAACGGCCGAAATGTTGTAATAAATATGGCGACAAAGATGAGGACAATTGTCTGAATAATGTAAATAATGTCCCAAATCTGTTGACCACCATTTTCAGCTTTGGGGAAATGATATCCAGACCATTGAGGGTCTTAAAATTTATTAGGATTTTCAGATATTTTATTTTTCTTGTCTGGGTTAAAGCACATTCTTCCTCTTTCCTAGTCCGGCACACAACTCCCCCCGTTTTGTAAATAGATTTAGACTTTTGGTGGTGCATTCATTTGAAACAGTTGAAGGATTTCTTTGTCTTTTCGAATTTATCGGATTTCTTGGGTGTGCTGATAGGAGTTTGGACAGGGTATGGATTAGGGGTATTGGCAGGGGATAGGTTTTTTTCTTTAATAATTTTGAAATGAGATCCAAAGGCTTTTCGGGGAATGGGGGCAGTGAGACGGACCCAACGGGGGTTTTAACCACACCAGTCCCGGTCGCTGGTATGCCCATTACAAGCGAGGCGGAAATAACAGACTCGGCCTAAGGGGGATTTGTATTGGCTGGAGCCACAAAACCAGAGGCCTTTTTCTCTGGGCAGAAAGAGAGGAGATGTGACCGATCTCTCTACAGTTCCAGCATGCTGGTCTACGGCCGGTCACGATGACCGGCATTTTCTGGTTCTCTCCGTCCAGACAGTTGGGGATGAGACGAAGGCTTTACGATCTATCATTTTCTCGAAGCTCCCGTTCAGGTCGTCGTCGGAAGCATTGAGTATTTGCCCAAATTGTGCCAAATAAGCTGGACCTCATATACTGAAACGTTTTTCTACGCCTGCCCTCATATTCCGTTCCTAAAACAAGGTCTCTAGTGATTAAATCATGACTGGGGTGCATCTTTATGGTCCCCACATGAAATATCCCTTACCTTTAATGATTCATTATGGTTTTATCCCAAGGGACGTAAAGGATTTGATAACTGTGTCTTATGCGGAGCGACAAATTTTGTCGACCACAAAAGCAGACAATTATTTTTTAAAGCTTCTGTAATCCCACGGGATCTACCAAGTTCGTAACTCTTGGATTTTTCGGAGAATTTCCAGTATGAAGACGTCTCTCTGGCCGCTACATTTTTATATATTTTGGGGTTCGTTAGATTCACTGACACGCAAATAACATGGGGGAAATGTATGAATTCATTTCTTCTCCCCCAGCTACGGTTTAATTAGTGAGATTTGTATCACTAAAACTATCTCAAAACAAACAAAAAAAAAAAAAGAAAAAAAAAAAAAACATTCTTACAATCTAAAATTATTTCTGGCTTTAAATAACCTTTAAAGTGTTGATAAGACGTCGAAAATGAATGAATCTGTTAAACCCGCTGACGAGCTGATTCTGGTGTTCACAGAATTTTAAAAATAAAATTATAAATTCTGGTTCAGTCTTTGCTGGTAGTCTCGAACAGTGTCATGGGAAAGAGTTTTATCAGCAGAAAAGTGAAAATGGCTTGATCAACCGGGATATTAACTCTTGCTCGATATAACCTGAAGAGGTTATTTTTTAAACATTAATATTCACGCAATACAGTGCCAAAGAGCTACTCAATGTAGAGTGTTACTTAACGAGGTTGCTGTAAGAGCTGAAGAAGTGCAGTTTATATATGTAGGAAGGAACGGTTAAATTAATCAACACTTCTGTGTGTAATAAAGAACATCAACACTAGACCTAGCTGAGCGAAATACATACAGTTTGTCGCTCAGGTGAGGGTTCCTGCTGAGGTAATCACCAACCTTCTTGCGGATCAGAAATATAATCGTTTTGTCGATAACACTAATGTGGTTGAGAATTCAATATTGCGTCGGGGATGGGAAAACAGCAAATACATCTGATACTTTCCAGAAATTTACGAAACGTTTCTCCTTTAGGCATCATTTAAACAATGTAGTCAACACTGATGACAGCTCTGGATTAAGAACAACCACCGGGATTTTATCCGGACCGGTAACCTTAGAATCAAGGCTTTCTACAGTTCTGGAAACTTCCCGTACTATTTCAGCGATATTACAAAATTTGTGCTCCGTGAGAATGGGGAATTCAGGTAAGGGGAGGCTTTTTCGTCCAACTTAGAATTACAGTCAAAGCTCATTGCAAATAACCATATCTGACGCGGAGGAAATAACTTCAGGGCCATTTCTGATAGACGCTTTGGCTCAATTGATAATATTGCTTGGAGATTTTCCAGAAGTCACAAGGACCAGTGAAGAGGGACAACAAGAGAGAAAGAAAGAGTAAGACACACACACACACACACATATATATATATATATGAGAGAGAGAGAGAGAAGAGGGAATGAGATCCCATCAGGACGGATGAAAGGCTTTTGACCAAGGATTACACCCGGATTACGAAAGTGAAATGCATCTGTGGGAAGGAATGTATTAATCCGCGTTGTCTTAAAATCCACCAGACCAGGACAAAATGTTTGACCCATTGATCATGAGAAGGACGATGGCCAACAGTTCCATCAGGATGTGAGCGATATTTTACGAACGATATCGAAAGGGGACGCAGACAGTAGATTTAAATCCAACTATCATTAGTCACGCGCCAGAAAGATTAGGTTATGATAAAAAAAACAAACAAAAAAAAAAAAACACGCACAAGAAATAGCCGTCGGGAAAAGAAAATTCACCAGTTGAGACACGAGCTAAGCTCTCTAAAGAGACGATATCGAGAAAAACTTCGTAGAGCGGAACGTCACAGAAAGCGTGCGAAAGAGAGGGGACTAGGAAAGGATCAGCCTTTACTTCATCCATTTTGGTTTTGCGAAGAGATTACTCGAAGACAAGAGAAATGGTAATCTTGAGTGTACGGTGGAAGAAATAAATTATTTTATTCCGACACTCTGTGATTAAGAGAGAGAGAAAATAATCTGGGAGAAAACAATGCAATAGTGCATCCTGAACCACCACAATAGATTTCAACTTGAGGGCACCGACCTTGAAAGAATCAAAGGGGTTATATTGGCAGCTAGATCAGCTTCGGCCCATGACACAACGGTATTCTCTATAGTGTCTATAAGAGATGTACGAATATTCAGGTACATCTCTAGAAGATATTTAAAACAATTTGAGGAAGTAGAATTGCAAGACAGTGAAGGTGCGCTAATGCAGTATGAATTCTTAAAGAAAACTCAAAAGGAGTTTATCAGTTTAGAATGATTTTTTTGCTGGACACTGAGAACAAAATCTTCAGCACTATCTTGGTGTCAACAATCACATAGATACTTCAGTAGAAAAGGGAGGGATTTTCCAACATCCCAGGAGCATACTGGCCTGATAACGCAGCTCCTAAGAGAAGTAAAAGTAGGGAAAGGCGATTTAGTCGTACTGTGTGTAGACCTTGCTAATGTATGTGCATCTGTTCCACACAAATTAGCCGAGGAAGCTCTCAGAAGATACCATGTCTCTATTTGTGTAAGAAATCTCATAGCATAAAAACAACCTCTGATTTAATATCTTCCGATTGGCATCGGTTAGAAAGGAGAATTATAACTGGATGTGCAATATCAGTAATATTATTTACATTAACCATGAACATTTTAGTAAAGTCAACAGAAGTTGAGTGTCGAGGTCCAGTGATGAGAAACGGAGTACGACAATATCACATTCGTGCACATATGGACGATCTGACTGTTACTACAGCTACTGTCCCTGGATGTCGGTGGATATTAATGACTAGGGCAAGAATGAAGTTTAAACCTACAAAATCGAGATCATTAGTTTTGAAGAGAGAGATTGTGATAGAAAAGTTCTGTTTCAAGATTGCAAGAACCATTAAAAGAGAAACCATTTTAAAATTTAAAAGATACAGATGCTACCCAGACATGTTTTTCAGACCTTGAAGCAATGTTGACCAAAGTGGAAAAGTCAGGGCTTCCAGGCCGTTTTAAGTCATGGATATATCAATATACCATCCTGTCAAACATTCTGTGGCCGCTGACGTTATATGAAGTGGCATTGACAAAAGTTAAGATATATAAGAGAGAGAGAATATTTGAGAAGATGGCTCTGCTTACCGAGGAGTTTGAGAAGTGCAGTATTCTGTATGGAGCATCGAACTCATTGCAACTCCTCTTCAGAGGATTAGTTGAGGAGTTTAAAGTGGCGAGGACAAGGGAGGCAATCCTATATAGAGATTCAAAAGATCCTAAAGTTGCAAGAGTAGGAATAGAGATTCGAACTAAGAGAAAGTGGACAGCATCGCACGAGCTCAATACAGCAGAGCAGAGTTTGAGACAGGAATCACTAGTAGGGACAATGGCAGTGGGAAGATCAGGCCTAGGTTACTGTTTTAATCTACGAAGGAGAGAAAAATAAAAGGTCGGAAATACTGTTTTCAATATAAAGTGAGAGCAAGTGTGGAAGTAATTAGAGCCAGTAAAACGGTGGCCTTACGTCAACATGGGATCTGGACAAAATGAGGAACCTAGAATAGAAAAAAATAAAGTCCTCTGGTTTACTGATACCAGTAATACAAATTTTCTTGTGCAGTCAGTGTATGAGACATTACCCAGCGCGGCAAACCTCCACACGTGTGGAAGGATGAGTCTAATTTGTCCGTTGTGCCAAAAGAAAGGATCCCTCCAACACGCATTGAGCGCTTGTGCCAAGGCGCTGAGTGCGTTACCGGTGACGCCATGATAAAGTTTTAGAAGTCATTGCAACAATAGTCTCAAGGAGTCTCCAAACAAACCGATATGAAACGAATAAGATGAATTTTGTCTAGAGCCGAGGAAAAGGTAAAGAAATTACATGTCTCTCCTCAGTTCTGTCCCGGACTGGCAAATGATCGTAAATATAAGCAGACAACTAAAATTATAGCTAACCGATGATATACATGTCGATAACCGATCAGTATCGGCCGGGTTATCGCGGAGAGCGGGTAAGATGTTGAAAGAAAAGAAACCCCTTATAAACCTCTACTAGAAACATCATTGGATACCAAAGCACCCAATATATATATATATATATATATATATATATATATATATATATGCGCGCACACAATTCTTGTTACCGCATGTAAAAATCATATCTACCTGCTCATGATATGAATATCCTGCCATTGTTAAACGGAACACTTCTCAGCTAGCTCACTACTACACACGTTAAAAGTTGAAGATGACCAGCCACTGATGTACACGAATAACTATGTTTATTTTACATAGCAACACAGCGCCATTTACCGTAAATTTTCTTTAAACCTAATAACTCAAACACGAAGGATTTGCGGACATGTTTATATGGACTTTCGTCCTTGAATTGGTGTGAGTTTGTAAAAGTATTTTTGATACACCCTGTGCATGCATATATATATATATATATACGCATAGTTTCGTTGAATAATTTAGACATGTTCTGTCTACTTATTTTCAATCGGATAAGCTTTTTAGTGTCGTTATTGAAGAACGAGAGAAAATCGCCGTGTTGATACATATTTCTTTTGTTCCGAGTACTTTCGACATAGCTCAATGTCATCATCAGGGTATTGTTTATTGCAAGAGAAATATTACAGTGTTCATTATTGTTGAAGACAATATTGTTGTGTTCAGCTGAAAGTTAAATTTCTTATTTGTGGAGTGAAGAACGCTAAATCAGGAGGTAACTAAGTATGTTTGTGAAAAGTTTTTAACGACATAAGTAGTAATATATATATGATTTATTCCATTGGGTGTTTCGGCATTGCTTACAGATTTTGGGAATGTATTATTTAGATAATTTATTCTAACTTTATATTGTTTTGTCTTTAAATCCCCATCACTTAATATAAAACCCTTATTGTCGAAATACAATTTATTGTCAATCCTATTAAAACATATGTTGTGGGTATAGTTTGGTATCCCCTAGCAGGAACCTAAATTCATTTACATACAACTAAAAGCTTTAGTCATTCAAAAAAATAAAAATAAATAAAAAAAAAAAAATGAAATAAATAAATAAAATAAATAAGTAAATAATAAAAAAAAACAAATAAATAAAATAAAATAAAAATAAGTAAATTTCCCTTCTCAACAGCCCAAGCTCCTTATCTAAAAGGAGATCTCCCCAGTGCTATCTAAACTAAATTCAAAACCCCTGATTCGGAGACAGTCAATCTAGGGCTGAAGAAGACTATACCCACATCCTCTAAAATTTTGTAATCCTTTGTCAAATAAATTTTTAACTGAATTTCTTTCTTTTTTTTTTTTTATCTTTGTTCTATCTCTATAATGGGAAATCTGAAGGTTGAAAAGTTCTATATTGGTAGTACTAAGAATCCTTTCAAGACCCGGTGGTATCAACACACGCAGTCTTTTACTAATAATACTTATAGAAATAATACATAATTTTCGAAATATTTTTGGCGGTTGAAAGATGAAAATAAAACTCCAAGTGAAATGGAAAATTTTAAAACTGGCAAGGACATGTAGATCCTTATATGAACCTTGTTTTCTGTATTTACAGGAAAAATGCAGATAATCAATTTCTTGGATAAGAATGCTTTATTAAATCAAAGATTTGAATTAACGGTAAATTGTAAACATACTCTACCTTTTGCCCTACAATACTGCTAAACTTTAAATTTTGACGATTTATCTTTCTGTCGATAAGATCAATTTCGATTTAATATAATTTTTGTATTAATCTTCTAATAGCGTTGGTAACATTTGGTACATATGTATCGGCGCTTGGCCGACATCTTAACATTTTGCATTGATTGGTTATTGCTATTAACACCCTATATAAAAGAACCTTTATTCAACAATTGCATTTCATTTTACTTCTATATGTTTAAATAATTCATTGGTTTCTTAAAGGGCCTGTTTATTTACCAACTATAAAAGTTTTTTTTATTGTAACTCACAGGGAATGTAGCTTGCCGAGTAATTGGTTAAATTACCTTTCATCATTTCTAAGATGTGACATTGTCTGGTGTATGACATTGTATGCAGCGTCTGGGTTCTGTTTATGATTCTAAATATGGGGGTCATGACCGAAACGGCCGCTTAACTTTTGTTTCTGCCCTTATTTTAAACTTAGCCTAGGTGATTTCGATTGGTAGTTAAAAAAAAAAAAAAAAAAAGAACTGCAAACATCTCTCCTTTCTTATTCTTCCTTTTCTCGTAAAAAGAGGTTGTATCTTGCTTTTAAATCTCAGTAAATTGTCTACTTACCAGTTATTTACTAACGCCTGATGAAATGCGTTGATTCGTATCGAAACGCGACTGCAATTGTGTAGCGTTGACATGTTTTTGATGTAATATCCTAAAATAAAGTATATATATATATATATATATATATATATACACACACACACACACACACACTTTAAGTACAGGATTAGTGTAGACGGAATAAATTCCAATAACCAAAAATACTATTCTTAAAAGAGTGCTCAATATAGAGCAAATATTTATTCAAAAATATAACAAACATCTTATAACATCGCTAGAAAAATAACCATTTTGTTTCAACATTTCTCCGGTCTTATCAAGTGATGCTGTTGAATGAAGAATAAAGAGTTTTAAAAGGTTCAAATCGACCAAACACCTCAATAAAGGAAACATTGTTACATATGCTGCAATGACCAATCAAAATACAAGTATATGAAAATTCAAAAAACTTGACAACAACCCTTGGTTATAATAATTAATGCCTTAATATTAGACTAAAATAAAAATCATTCTAATTAATATTAAATTTTACTATAAATTTGAAAATTAAAAATTACCAATTTTAAATTTAACCTGCATTAAGTTTAAAATATAAAATTATTTAAAGTATTGAAGTAAAAATACATTTTATTATTTATTTTATTTTAATCGAAAAAGCCAAAATCTCAGAGCAAACGCTAATCTAAGGAGATACAAATATTGCAACAAGTGATGGTATAGGCAGGGGAAGAAATTTTGCAAATGACAATACATACCCAATCATAATATACAAACAGACATATTTAGATATATAAACACGCAAAAACTAGGACGAAACAGGAAAGAAAAAAAAAGGAAATAATATCAGACACATATACATACATACAATGAAAGGCATATATAGGCAATCATACACATATACATTAATAAAGACAGACAAACCCACAAAGGTTCAAGTCAAAGGTTGAAAAGTACTATTCTTAAGGTCTGTTTAATGTTAGTTGTAGCTATAGTCTTAAGACCTAAATCCTTAAATTCCCTATGGATCATTTTTCTAATGCGATCTACCTTAATTTTTGTAGAGTTTTTAACTACTAATAAATCATAATCTCTTATATAAGCAAATACTATCAGAATCTAGGCACTCAAAGGCACTTAAATTGTATAAAAGAAATAATCCCACAGAGTCAGATGCTTCAATAGAATCTAAAGAATCCATTGAAATGTCAAAATCATCACTGGAACTCTTTTTTGCTCCACTTTTCTTCATTGTAAACTGGAACAGAATTTCGGCATTTCAAGATTTTATCCATTTCATTCTCAGAACTATTGGTGTATTCCTGAGCGAAATCCAAGGCCAAATTGAACAGATCTTTAGATATCGAGGGATAGTAGTCAATCATGTCGAACTGTATGAAAGTGCAGTTGTCCTTATTTTGGATACCAGTGAATCAGTTGAAAACACCCGCGGTATTAATCCAGTGTAGGAGTCCAAGGGAGTTTTTAATGGATTCGTTGGTTTTCTCCAAAATGGTTTTTCCGATTCTACCGATCTGGTAGGATTAATAAGACGTGTCGATGGCTTGGTTCTGAAATCAGGTTTATGATCCTTTAATAAAATATAAGCTTCCTTAACTTGTATTAGGTTGGTGCAAAAATAATGACGTAATAATGTCGTTTTTGACGTTAAAAAATACGTCAAAAAACGACATTCTTACGTCATTATTTTTGCACCAACCTAATAGTTGTGTTTAATTTTGTATGTGTTTCTTTATATATTTATGCACATGTATATTTGTGTGTGTGTGTGTGTGTGTGTGTGTGTGTGTTTTTAAATGGATTAACTATAATCTACTTTTGTTTGATAGTGATTTTAAAATTCCTTGTGGACTTAACAGTTGTGTTTCGTTACACTTTAATCTTGATTGTCCTCCGAATCATTTATAGTCATTTTGATGATAATATTGTTAGTTTATTTCTTTTAGTTTGCATGTTTCTACTTATTTTTATATGGGTGTATATACTTAGATATTTGTATCTGCGTATGTATGTCGGTGTGTTGGTTTATTTTTGTGTTTTTTATGTGTAGCTATATAGGTTTATGTTTGTATTTATTTCTATCTCTCATTCATATATATGTGTGCGTGTGTATATATATATATATATATATATATATATATATATTCTTGTATGTATCTGTATAGGTGCATGTGTATGCAAATATGTGTACATTCATTTATATATATTTTTATATGTTTGTAACAGTGTGTTTTCATGTACATTTGTGCGTATTTGGGTATATATTAGTTATTCGCATACATTTGTGAGTCAACATGTTTTCTTTCCTAAGCTGGTTTTATTTTCCATGTTGCATTTTGATTGGACATTTCAATTTGGTGTTTTTTTTTTGGTGGGGGGGAGGTTGTGTGTGTATTTTGCCTTCAATTTGTATATGTTTAATAGTCTTTTTTCTTTGCTTTGTTCATTGCCGAATATTTGTTTTCCTATTCTACCACTCTTGACTTTTAGCTATTAAACCATTTTCATCTAAAATATTCAAGTTTAGAATTATTTATTAATTTATAATTATTTGAATTATTTAAATTATTACTTACATAGGCAAAGATTATATATATATATATATATATATATATATATATATATATATAGTGCCCATGTAAGTAATACTTTAATAGTCTGCTTTCGCTTATTATTACTTTCAGTCTTGAATTTTTGTGGGTTTGTCTATATCTATATTAATGTATATGTGTCTGATATTATTTTTTTTTTTTAGCAGTAGAAATCTATTTCGCGTTTCGTTCGTGTTTTTGCATGTTTATATATCTAAATATGTCTATGTGTTTGTATATTATGATTGGGTATGTATTGTCATTTGCAAAATTTCTTCCCCTGCCTACATCATCACTTCAAATGTATTTAAGTTGTTGCAATATTTGTATCTACTTAGATTAGCGTTTCCAAGATTTTGGCTTTTCGATTCAAACAAAATAATAAAATAGGTATTTTTTTCCTCAGTTCCTTCTTTAAATAATTTAATATTTTACACTTAATACAGGTTATATTTAAAATTGATAATTTTTATTTTCAATTTTATAGTAAAATTTAAAATCAATCAGTTGTAATGATTTTTATTTTGGTCAAACACTAAACATTAAGGCATTAATTATTATAACCAATCGTTGTCAAATTTTTTGAATTTTCATATATTTATATTTTGATTGGTCATTGCAGGTTATGTAACAGCGTTTTCCTTATTGAGGGGTGTTTGGTTGATTTGAATCTTAAGACTATTCTACATTCAACAGCATCACTTGATAAGACACAAGAAGTGTTGAAACAAAATGGCTATTTATTTAGTGATGTTATAGCATGTTCATGTTATAATTTTTTGAATAAATATGTTCGATTGAATAATCTAGGCATATGTCTATTTTTATTTTAATCCTCTCAAATTCACGGATCAATTTCTTAGTGCTGTTACAAAACTTACTAAGACGTCGTAGTTTTAGTTATTCCATTTATTTCCCCAATAACTTTCAATCTCATCCAACTTCATCTTCAGGAGAGAATTGCTACGACAAAAATTAGCGTAATTGATAGTTGGGATTATAAATGCGCATGTACTCCCTCAGTTATAGTCAATTTAGATTAAGGATATGTAATTGAGGTAACTTGGTTTAAATTCTTTTTATTAATATTTTTTTTAAAAATTACTCAACCTGCAATTATTACGAAAATATAATTCTTTTTACAATTTGAGTATCCCAATAAACTTGCTTTTATAGGTATTTTAAAACCTTGTTGCTATACTTATACATTAATTTGAGAGGATTAAAAATAAAGAGAAATATGTCAAGATTATTCAACCAAAAATGCTTGAATGAATATATATATATATATATATATATATATATATATATATATTTTATATACACGTATATGTGAGAGAGAGAGAGAGAGAGAAAAAAAAAACAGACACAGCAAGAAAGAGACTCCAATAAACGGAAAAGCGTATAAAAAGCAAAAACAGAAATAAATGCAAGCAGGCTGGCAATTAACAGCCAGGCGAGATTCGGAGCAGGGGAAGTCACCAATAAAACTGAAAACGGCAAAACATAACAGTCTAGGTATAATAAAAAATATGAAAGAAACAACAGAAGGCAGAAGATATTATATCGGTGAGGAGGAACAAAATGAAAAATCAAGCAGATTTTTTTAGTGAATCCAGGAGCAGAGATTGCATCCAATTTCATTTAAAGAAAGTCGACTCCAACGGAATATGTCACAAGGCTAGATTAAAAAGTGATTCCACCCCTATCGTGTACAGGGGGCCAAGAATCAAATTTAAAAATTTCTCCTCGAGGCCAGTAGAACGGCATTTATGACCAAAATAGGACATTTTTTGGCCTCGTTGTCTGTCGCACTTCCGAATAAATAGTACGGTTGAAAATATGGAGCAAATCAAAAGAGTATTAAGAAGTGAATGATCGTGTGTGTGGAGGTGGGATGTAAGTCACAGGGTACCAAATATCGACTGTAGGAATAGAGCGTGGCAGGCTTGCCGGAAGAGGGGAATAACCCTGGATGTGACGTTAAGAATCTCCTCGTGAGATAGAGAGAGATCCCGAATGCACAGTAGAGCTTTCTTTGTCTGCCAAATTTAATGGACGACGCCTAATCACCGTGTTAGAATGGTTCTGAATGAATACTTTCCGAACAGATCCAACACGGATATTTTTGTGTATAATATGTGTGTGTGTGTGTCTCACACACACACACACACGCGCGCGCCCGTTCCACCGGATATTGTTATTTTTCGAGATCAGCCGATTTGGCAAGCATCCAACGAAAGAAGCAATGATAACAGATGAAATATTATCAGGGACTGTAATTTCTATTGTCTTTTCCCGACTCGTCCCTGTCACCTTTCCAGACGATGTATGAAAGATAGAGAAAGAAAACAAAAAATTAAACGAGTTAATCGACAAATGCGGGGGAGGACATGGTTATTAAGTCTTTGTTTATTGTACCACACATTGTTTAGACTAAGAAACCATTTTGCATTTTCGTTCCTTCCACTAAATGAGCGTAGGTGACTAGTAATCAATTGACTTTCATGTCAAGCCTTGGATCGTCTACTCAATCACTGGTATTAACGAGAAAAAAAATCTTGTGTTATTAACAACGATGGGCCGCGTTCTTTGGGGACGTGGGCAACCATCGCTTTCCGCAACTTTTTTGCCTATCTAACTTTAAACAAAGTTAGACCGCTTACTAGCCTTCCCTAATTATGTTCCGACATCCACGTAGACAAGCCTGTTAGGCAGGTTACTTAGCCCCTCCACCTACACACACTTGCTTTCAATGTTCTGTCAGTGTCATATTATTCAAGCACCCTTCCTTCACTGTCCTAAAATTTTCAATTTTCTAATCCTAAGTAAATGGGTCCTTTTTGTTAACTTCTTCATTGCTCACGTGTTCTGTCGAGCATCCTTCTTTAGAATCAGATCTGTTGCCTTAAGATCTCTTTTGTTACAAGATTGATATTACATAAGTTTTCACTTTGTTTCCAAGAAAGTTTCCTGGTTTCTTAATATTCTTTTAGTTACCGAAAGGCACCTTTCGCTATTCTGATACGAGTAGTGATATGAAAATTGTGTTACCCTAATCTTTAAAGAGGGAAGGATATTCCTACAATTAAAATAATTATTGAAAAAAAATCGAGGCTTTTATCTTTGCTTCACAAATGGCACCATTCAGAATTTATTTGTCAAAGGTGACAATGTCAATTGATTTAGTGGAGCTATCGATAAATACACCCTATACAGAATACAAAAAACAAACAAACAAAAAAACACTTTTTTATCGAGTGTTTAACAAATTTAGATTCCTTCAACCTCGCTTCAGGAATTGACTGACCTTGTCCAACTCTACTGAGTGCCGATTTGAAAACGGATCTATGGTCATCAGTGACAAAGTATTTGTGCCCCATGGTCATGCATTACCAGAAACAAAAATTCGGCGAGAAATCTGCTTAAAGTTTAGATTCTTAGCAATCGAGGTGCAAAAATTGAATGACTAGAACATGAAAATAAATATAAAAGTCTTTAAACTCCACTCCCAGTCGCATTACAGTCAGTTTTTCACAAGGTGTAGCATTTTCTGCTGACTGAATTAAAATTAACCTGAGGATTTGACTAACGACAATCTGCTTCATTTTGGAATTTTCATTTCCTAAGCAAAGAACAGTGAAATGCTATCGCCACAGAAAGTGAAGCCACGATCAAAGTTCAAGTTCACTAAAAGGGTTATCACTTCTCCCCGACTTAGATACATTTTAAACAGGACGGTAGATGACTCTCTCTAGCCTTGAGTGGCAATGTAGACGGAATAAAAACGTTAAACTACTATCTTTTGCAAACGTTCATATTTTCACAGATAAAAAATAGATCCGTCGAGAGGCATGATTCTCTCTATTTTGAAGGGACATTGGATTTAAAATAAAATTGTACAAGCCAAACAAAACAAGGAAAAATGACTGTTCTCGTCTGAATAGACGCATTAAGAAGAAAAAGAGTGGGCGAAACACAATTACCTCAGCATCTTTTTTTTTTTTTTTTGCTTATTTCTCGGCACAAAGTTGTATACTCCTCTCCAGCACAATCGGGTGGTGTTGAAGTCTTGGTAAAGGCTAGCAACCTGACCGAAGGCGATCATATCCATTGAACTATCAATGAATAGTAGCCGAGAGAATAAAGTGGGTGTGATCAAGTGTATTCCATTACCTGTTTGGAAACAAAAAATAAATAAATACGGAAACAATATGGCAATTATCCTCGAGGAGCTGAATAAATTGGGGTGGGGGGATTCATGAAGATGACCGAAGACGTTTGGCGAAATCCGGCGACCGAAACAAGTCAGAGCAATGAGTCACATAAAAATCGATCAATATCAACTGTTTTCTCAAAAAGTGAAATCGTTTCTGAATATAGAAATTTGGCAAACTAAGTACCAATATTTTTGGTATCTATCAGAAAATTTCAGGATTTCCAACCGAATTTCAAATGATTAAAGGATTTGTTTAAACGTTTGTTTTTTCGGTCGATAATTCTTCCAATATATATATATATATATATATATAAACTGCAAAGTCCAATTAAACAGCATTATCGATAAAAGCCACAGAACTGAATAGGGAATTACATTCTCAAAGCAATTGTTTTTCTACAATAACAATTAGCTATAAAAGCGCATGTTACAGGGTTTTCAATATTTTGAAAATACCCGGAATAGGTTGATATAGCGTAAAACGAAAGAAACCAAAATCGTTTTAACAGTTCCGCTTTTCTTTGTTTTACGGTATATCAACTTTTTCCAGTTTGTTTAATACCGAATTATGTATTTCTGATAAGTAATAGATATAGGTATTATTAATAGATTAGTCTATTAGTTCGCCAAGTATTATTGCTGAATTATATGATTAGTGATAGAGGTAGACGTAGATTTGGTTTGCACTAGTGTGAAAAAGGCAGGCGTAGGTCCAGTAAACGGTAGGAGGGCACTTTTTTTTTGGGGGGGGGGCTGGGCACAGAGATGTATCCAGCATATTTTTTTTGACCCAACCGACAGGGCGAAAGAGTTCAGTCTGGAGTCAACCGATAGTAGATGAAAACTAGTTTCATTCAAACCAAAAATATTAAAAAAAAACCTTATTCGATTTGAGCCACTTTACCCAGTAGAGTTTATAAATTTTGCGAAAGAGCTTCTTGTTTGCCCCAGTGGATGTGTATATATATAAAAAAAATAAGCGAGTGTTTGCTTCCTTGTAGTTTGCGTTCTAGCCTAGCTAATTCCTGGATTTCTAAAATAGTTACTAGAATCAACAAAGCTTTAATCCTTTGAGAAAAGGAATGATTCCGAAAAATATCTTATGAAAACAAGCATCTGTATAATTGGGCGCTTTTAATTGCAGAGAAATCTTTCGGGGTGAGCGAAAAATTACGTATTCATGATAAGGTAAAAGCGGAAACGGGTTTATAGAGTGTGTAGGCAAGAAAACACCAACTGTGAAGATTGCAGAGATGAAATACAAACTTGGAAGTTGCGTGGTGTGGTGTGGTGTGGTGTGGTGTGGTGGTGGTGGGGGAATAGAACACCATAAATAAAACTAAGGCAAGAATAAATATTGCATCGTGTAAGTAAGCAAATGAAAATAAAATGGCGGTCTGTACGCGAGAAAACCCAACAGACTGCCCGATAAAGGTTTCCCTTTTCTGAAAAACTTTTTTCTAAAATCTTTCGTACTCGTTCAGTTTTATTCTATCTTTCAAATGTTCTGATTATTTTGCTGGTCAGATTTTTCAAGCTGATGCTGCAACACCTTTCAGGAACTCCGCCAAACTCTTAGATGGGAATATATTAATATAATAACAAGTGAATAGCTGTTACACATAATCCTATTATTGACTGGGATTTTGTCCACTGGGTTGTTGTCATGGATTCATGGCAGAATGAACAGAAATGAACGGAAAAAAGTGAAAAATTATTGGTTTTAATGGTAAATATATTACTCATTCCAAAATCTCAGCGACAATAACTGAAAGACAACCCGCATTTAATACATAACTGAAATTTGTCACCAAATGGAGATGGGGATAAATGGGAAACAAAGCAAAGAAACGGGGGACAAAAATAAAAGGAAGCAAATGAACTTTGCGTCGTCAAGCGAACTTAAACTTTGTAGATTGACTAAAATAAAGAAACCTTTATTCTGGCACAAACCAGTTTGACATATATACAACTTAGAGGCTCCAAATCCTCTCCCCTAGCCGACATTAAAATGCCACTCCAAGTCAGCACCTTTGATCCGACAAAAACGCAAAACATTCACCTACCTCTCACCAAATTTTGATGAAAGACTCTTCCTTTCCGCTTCACTTTTTAAAAAAATTGGTGTTTCAGGAACAAAATTATTTGGTATCTTTATGAGCGAGTTGTTGAATCGGAAATAAATGAACAGACTTTTATAATAATTCGAGAGACTTATAGGTTTTACATCATAAGTATAAATAGCGAAAGAGAAGATACGTCAGGTTTAGCAAGCTTTTCGAATAGCCCATTGATATTTTCTCTAGTTCCAGGTCCGCCATGATAGTCGCCTGAATGATAAACATTAGTAACTCTCATTTTGAAGTTTGAGGAGCAGGAGGCCAAGGCGATTTTATAATCGCTATTCGTCCTTGTGTGTCAAACCTTCAGCTGAAAAATTTAAAAACGGACGTTTATAGAGAGAAGCTGGGAGAGGAGTGTCACTTCCGCTCCGGCAACCTTTCGTCCGGAACTAAGTTGATAGGGGGAAAAGAACCGTAACCCGCATGAAGTACCACTGCCCAACGATAATTGTAACATCCTACAGAGGGAGACACACACAAAAAAAAAAAAAAAAAAAATCAAAGTAAAAATGAAGGAATTACCCACTCTTAATCACCGATGAGGGTTCAACAATTTCCCCCCAAGTCCCCCGTGCGAGTGGAAGTTCCACTTTAAAGACGAAATTATGTTATATCCCGTTCGAGTATTTTTTAATAATGTTCACCAAAGACAAGGTCCAAGTGACACTCAAGATAGAGAATTACTAAAAATAAATAATTAGTCAGTTGTTAGTCGGAGATGTTAAGAGAATACAGACAAAGTACACTTTAGGAAGAAACGGAAATCCAATCCTGAACTGGAAAAAAAAGCTAAACCTCTACTCCTGTTCAAAAAACAGAGGGGGAGTGTGAACCGGATGATAGACAAACCTATATACTCCTATTGACGGAGGAAAGAAAAATAAAATACAAAATTATTGAATAAAATTTAAGAGTTCAGTTCCTAATAAAGAAACAAAGAATAAACCTCTACTCCTGTTCAAAAGTACCTATCTCCCCTAGTTTATACACTCACCTAATAGGGAGGTATCCTAAATTTGCAAGGATGTCTTGTAGGCTGGGTTTGGTAAGGAATCTAGATATATAATAAAAAAGGAAATACATATGCTTATGTTGGGGAAGTCTGAAGAATTCATTAATTTGGCAGGAAAGACAAAAGAAGCTATTTTAAAACAGCTTTTAACAGATTAAGTTTTTTTTACACTTAATTTTCATTTAAAAGCATTCTTTGTTTTACAATTTCTATAATTATCTAAAATATGTATGTAATATCTCCTGAAATCTTTTATTCGTTTATTTTTTTATTTTATTTTTTGCTAAAATATATACGGTCTACAAAATACATAAGATAAGCCATTCATAATCTGCCAGATTTCCATCGCTAAAACTAAAGGCAATTGTGTATAGAATAAATCAACAGACATCAAAAGTTACAATCACTATGTGCAAATAACAAATGGAAAGATATATGATGATAAGATCTCAGCAAATCTCTATCTTTCCAGCCTTGACAGGCATCAAAATCGTCTGAGCAGTCTTATAAGGGATGAAGTATTTTTCACCGGTCAGCACTTGTTCCACAACCTTACAGGTGATGAAGTATTTCTTACTCTTCAACGCATTTCCACACCCCTTATTGCTCATGAAGTACTTTTCAAACTTCGTGACCTTTCCCCACAGCCTTATAGTATAGTATAATAATAATAAAGTATTTCAAACCCTTCCAACGCATTTCCCACAGCTTGAGGTGATGAAATATTTTCACCCTTCAACACCTTCCCCACTGGGTTATAGTTGATGAAGAAACTCATAATCCAACAGCAATGCACTTGCAAGTTAAGCCTGTTAGCCAATCGACACTCACCTAGCACTCTTGACAGTGTTCAAAAGCGTATAGGCGGCCATGTGGGTGATAAAATATTTTCTACCCTATACCACTTTTCCCACAAACAAAATGTGGCTGAATCTTGCTAGTCTATCGCTATTTTCATGGCAAATATACTGACGAGTTACATTCCTTAGTTCCACCAGCTCAGACCTTCATATCTAGGCCCCGCCACGCCACGCCACGTCCACAGCGTTGACGCATCTTCATTCCCTTCGTATTCCATTTGGTAGGAGGAAGTTCCACTTAGAAGGCTTCTTCCCCAGAACTGTTACATTGTGGAACAGACTTCGGAAAGGATGCTTCTCCGATTTCTACAATCTTAGCCGCTTCAATTCCTAGCCTAAATATTATTTATAATAAGAAAATGACACTGCTACAAGGGATTATATATATTATGTCACTTTAAAAACAACCAAAAAACAACATTACCAAGAAAACCCTAAAAATCTGAAAACAAAACTAACACATCCTCAAACAAAGGAAGTAGTGTTATTATATATATATATATATATATATATATATATATGTGTGTGTGTGTGTGTGTGTGTGTGTTCAGGGTGCGATGAATGAATTGAGTTCTAAATTACTCAAAAATGAAAATAGCACTGACATCTCCTTTTAACAGATATATTTACCAAAATTACACAAACACTTCTTGAAATACTGAAGAGTAAATTTATTCAATGAAATCGCCATTGGCTTCAACCACGACCCACACATTATAATAAAGGGGATTGCAGTCTAAGGAGTTAGGTGGCCAAATGTAAGGCTTGATGTGGTCGTAGAAATTGTCTGGCGGCCATGACTGGGTTCTCCTGTTTTTGTGGCATGCTGCAGAGTCCTGTTGCCAGACAGAGTCTTCCAGTAACCACTCTCTTGCCTCCTCACAGCACTTGATGACGGCCTCCGTGTTGAGTCTGATGCCCTGTGGGGAAAATGAATAGAGGCATAACGTCGCCATCACTAGTGATCACTCCAAACACCATGATTTGGGCTGGATATATCATCCAACTCTTTACAAATTCTCTGTACTGTCCTCAGATTGACACCCATACACACTCAAATATTCGTATTGGGGCTTCCGGCGCAAATGTCAAGCAGTACAGCGTCCCGTTCCCAAATTTTTGTCGGAGTGAATTACTTCATGCTGCTCTTTTTCTTACAGATGGGGCACAACTGATCTTACTATATTGTGTAATCAACAAAATCAAAAACAATAGCATGCGCAAAATTAAAAATATAAAATGGCGACAATTTAACCATCGCACCATATATATATATATATATATATATATATATATATATATATATATATATATATAGGATTAATACAAATATAAAATTTGTCACTTAGCTGATTGACGCTATATTAGCACCTCGACTCCAGAGTTTCGCAGACGAATCTTTTTGTCATCGTTCCGTCCACTTGTCAGGAGGTTTCAGCAATTGACTGCCGATTTTCTCATTATTTTTATGTTAAGTTAAAGAAATAATTTATGTAATTTTATTGGTGTTACATTGATAATTCTTATGTGTGTGTGTGTGTGTGTGTGTGTGTGACCGCCCTTACTCGTGGAGAATATTTCTCCACTTCATAGCAACATTAAAATCTACATATTCAGAAATAAAAAATAGAAATGAATTATATTTGTTGCCACTGACCTCACGAAATTGTCGCTGTTGGCCATAACAATTTCAAGATAGGTCCGTTCTCGTTCTAAAATAGAACAGGATGCACAAGTAGTTCTGCTTTGCCCCAAATTAAATATTATTTATATACAAGTTAATTTTTTAGTGATTTACTAAGCGTAGCTTCGATGTTGTACAAGATTGCACAAGTTAATTTTGAAAGTTCTGCGAAGAATTGTATATGCGTATATGAAAGGCCTATAATCAGTAATTTGTTAAATCCTAGGAATAAGCCATTAAGGGGTGTGTGTAAAAACTGTATGATTCATGAAGGGACTTTGACACTCAGGATAAAACAAGAAAATTAACGTAAATACGAATAAATTATTCGTTTTTTGACTTCAGGAACAAAAGTCTAGGAAGACTTTTCATTTTGAGGCCAGACTGGCTAATATTGCCAGAAGCATCATCTGAGGGGTGTGTGGAAGGTTGGCCAAATAGGATTATAATAGATCTTTGAGAAAATGCTTCTATAGCACTGTATCTTCAATGCTAGTTCTGGTTATTTTCTCAAAAAGTGAGGTAGCCTAATAAACAAACTCAAGAGAGCAATGCCTGTCTGTTGCTTACAAGCTCGATTTGTTTTCCTATTCACAGCTTGTGTTTTCATTGATTTAAAAATTTCAAAAGAAAAAAATAGTTAAAAAAATGAAAAAAAAAAAAAAAGTCTCTGTCTACAAAGAACCAAGAAAAACTGACTTTCAACGGATTTTAGAATTGTTATTGAAAAAGATGCATGAATTATAATTAAGTAATTTTAAACAAATATCAAAATACTTGCATTAAATGCATGCTATGTCCATTAGGTCCGCGTTCAGTACTAGACTGGAGGAAGGGAGGGTAGTGGGCGCTTTGCTCCAGATACTGGCAAAACATAGTATGCCACTGGACGTGCCATATTTTCTGATACCGATTTAGACAGACGTACACAATAGATAAATCAGTGCAAAACACTAGCAGAACGTATCTGGAGAAATAAGAAATTTAAGATACAAATGTAAAAATTATACAAAATGTCGCCCTGACTATATTCTTATAGTAAGAGTAATTAAATCTGGCACAAGACACGTTGACGCATCCCCATTCCCTTCGTATTCCATTGGTAAAGTGGAAGTTCCACTCAGACAGTTTCTTCCCCATAAATGTTACGTTGTAGAACATACTCCGGAAAGGATACTTCCTCGATCTCTACAATCTTAGCCGCTTCAATTCGTGACTCAAACATTATCTATCCTACATATCCACGTGATATGCATCTCTTTTTGTAAACCCTTGCCACAACACATTCAGTAACCTTTCTATTTAATGTTGTGTCCTATATTAAGTAAACAATAGTATTAATAAAACGCAACAAAAGTGTCCTTCATTACTAATCACTGGCAAATCACTTCAAAAAGATTATGGCAATAATTAACCACTTAAGAGAAGAAAAACAAAGTTCAATCAAAGTAGAATCTGAGTGAAACAGCAAAACAGGTTATAAATACTTATCTAGCTTAGTTTGGCACAAGATGTTTTTGAAGGACGTTCACTGAGCATTGAATTCACTGCAGTAGAACAGGACTGCAAAATTTACCATGCAGCAATGACAAGGACCATGAATTGAACAGGTAAAGAAAATTATTGAAAAGAATATTAAATAAAAATAAATTTTTGTTATAAAAAAAGACGAATTTTTCTTATAATACTTTTACCAATTTTTTGTTAATAACACTATTAACGATCTTTTTCTGATTTTCAATTTACAACACGTGGGTTGAATATTAAAATTTGTTAAAAATGGATTTAAAACAAATTGAAAAAAAATGAAAACCTTCCGTACGCCAGAAATAGTTCGTGGGTTGACACAGAAAGTGACTAGAGAGGGTTAGTGTAATTAATGTCAGTGGACACTAATAAGAAAAGCTGAAACATTAAATATGTATTCATATGTAGTTGTTATTTACGAAGATTAACATCTACATTATTTACATTTAGACTAATATCCTTATCTTTGTTGTTATTATCTCAGCATTTCGTTCGTTGTGCCCTCCGGCCTTCTTCAGGTGTCTGTCGATCCGGCTAATCTTCAAGGTATTACGAACTGAACTTCAGTACAAAATTCCCTAATCGGCAGAGATCGTTGTCTTGGGCGGTACTCACCTCAAGAAGCTCGGATGTAAGTAATGATACCTGCTCATCCCAGGAATTCAGACAGAAGAGTAACTTAATTTCGATACAAGGCCAGAAGTATTGAGCACATTGTAAGTATCGTACTCAGCAGTAATAGTTAAACAGACCAGTTTGTTACACCTTAACAAACGCAAAATAAAAATCATGATTCTGCTTTCCTTTTCTTTCGCCAGAAT
>OZ010593.1:106067435-106117435 GCA_963932145.1 Acanthosepion lycidas | reverse complement strand
AGATTTTAATAATTTGAAAAGTTATAAAAGGTCTTACAAAGTAGCGTGGGCCAAATTCTTCATGGCTCCGTCTAAAGATTTTCTATTAAAAATGTTTACGAATTAAACCGATATGAAGAGCACACCAATTCTAACGCTTCCTTCGTATTTTGAAGAAATTCGGTGTTAGAACAAGTTACGTTTTCATGACCATATTATATGAATATTTGCCCCGCTTTTGATTGCACGTGAGCAGAGTATATATATATATATATATATATATATATATATATATATATATATATATATATATATATATATATGTATATATATATGTGTGTGTGTGTGTGGCCTGACGATTGCGTTTAGCATGAAACAGACTGTCCCCTCTGTGTGTTGATTCAATGTCCACTTATATATAATATGTATATATAGGTGCTACTTCGGCTTGTTATCTTAGCCTTGTAGATAACAAGCCAAAGCAGCACCACCCACACACACACACACATATATATATATATATATATATATATATATATATATATATATATATGGGGGGTAGATCGGTAGATACGTAATACACTCTTTAAGATCAGTTCATTTGCTTAGAACCAAACTGTCTCTCTGTCGCTTTGGGCCAGTAAAAATATTTGTGAAAATATTACATACACAAATTTATATAAAAAGTTTCATTTTTATATACTAATATACATAATGTACTCCCAAGGACTTTTGTAAGACTGACAGCCGTGAGCAAAAAGGTACTGAAATTTCTTACTTTTTATAAACTTTATACCATTAAATAGAAAAAGAAATTTACAATATTCTGTTTTTCGCTCATTAAAAACACAGGTAACTGTATTTGAAAATGTTTCTCAATTGTTCAAAAATATTTTGTTTGTGAAAATTTTATATATGGCCAATTTAAAAAACGGCGAAAATTTCCATGCAAGAGAGACAATAGATAAAGAAAAGCAAATAGTAAATCGAAGAGTCTTCATCCATCTGGAAAACTGTGTTCAGTTGATAATAATCATATTTACAAAGGAACAGAAAGAGGATCGAAAAGACATTGAAAGATAAATACAAATGATAAAATGGAAGGAACTGTAAGCGATGAACGAAGCAAAGAAAGAGAAGAAAGGAAAACGTCATGAATTTGAAAGAGAGATAAAATTGAAAGGAGATAAAATTGCAAATGAGAAGCCATGTACATTGTTACGCTTACGCAGAGCACCTTTAAAAGGTTAAAAATAAATCTATCAACCCAGATGAATCGAATCAGAACTATCTATGTCAAGAGAAGGATTGAGAAAATAGAGGAAAAAACAAAACAGGAGAAAAATGTTACGTTTGTAGAGAAACAAAACCATAAACCAAATAACGCAGGAAGCTGATCCAAAGAGAATTATATAACGACAGACACATGTCTGTGTAGGAAAAGGGATACACTAAGAATTATGCAAGCAGATAAATGGTATGAACACAAACCAAAACGTAAAGTGTAAAATTGGGATAAATTAAAGATATCAGATGGTACACGGAGCATTTTGAGCAGTGACAATATAAATGAGAGGCGGGGGGGAGAAATACCAGGATCTTACTCGAGGACTGTAGATCAATGGGTCATCGTCTTGCCCATAATAATTGTTCCAATGGTAACCGTTCTAAAGCCCCTAGAACTTAGATAAAATTAGATAATCGAAGAAGTGCTGACACTGTCTAGAACCCCAGTAGTATTGAAGAAAGTAACAGAGATGATCATCTAGTATACACATGCAAATGTATATAAGTGTAGCAAATTAGCACCAGAGGCATAAAAATATAGACATAAATGGATAGGAAAAGAATAAATTTGAATTGTGCAAACAGCATAGGCTCGATAGTGATGACAAATGCCATCCAATAAGAGAGAATATTTCAGTGGTAACAGGCAGAAACCTATGATTAATATCAGATTGTTCTAGACGCCTACAATTAGTGCCGAATTTTAATTTTCACAATCAATATTGGGTTTTACAGTGGATATGAATCGGGTAATAATTCACCATTTAGCAGGATGAAAAATGAAATATAGAGTACAATCTGGTACGATCAACAGGGTGGTACCCCGGTTTTAAGGTACCATTTATTTCCGCGTATAAGGCGACCTTTGAATCTTAAATAGGGTGTTGTCTAGTACATCAGTTACAAAAAGCTAATCTTAAATCGTGTGGTGCATGCTTGTACCATGGATTGCGCTAGACTAACAACTGCCTGGGTATGGTACAGTGACGTGCAGAGGTTTGTTGATGTTCGAGACCAACTCCTTGATTGTATGCCTCCCAAGACTCAAGTAGGTGGGACTGTAGGGGCTAGTACTGAGAAATGCGAGAAATGAAGATATTTCAAATATGTAAAAACAGATGAAACATGAAATAAACACTTTATTCAAATTAAACATAAATTAACTTTTTATTTCACTTTTTGATTGGTCGATCATCTTATACTACGGATATTAGATAAAATCATGAAAATTTACCTAGATTTGGGGCGTCGTCTTATCTGTAAGTCGCCGTATACGTGGAAATATACTGTAGTTAGATCAAATGGTGTTTTGGCGTTGTTCTTTAAATCCCCTCTCTTCATAGTAGCAGCAAAAAAAAAAAAAAAATACAATAAATTTTAACGGTAGTAAAAGCTAATCACACATGCACACACACACACACACACACACACACACACAGGATGCGCTGGAGGAATTGTTGTCTAAATTACGCAAAAATAAAAATAACACTGGTATCTCAATTTTAACAGATATATTTACCAAAATTATACAAAAATATATTGAAATACTAAAGAGTAAATTTATTCAATAAAATCGCCATTGGCTTCAACCGCGGCCTCCAGACGACTTCGGAATCTCCTGCAACTCTTCTAGACGGTCTCCTTGTTTAAGTTGGTGAATGCTGCCATAAGCCTTACCTTCAGTTCATCTTTGGTGTTAGAAGTTCTGTTGGTCTCTCGCTCAATTGCGCCCCACACATAATCATCAAGGGGGTTGCAGTCTGGGGAGTCAGGTGGCCAGATGTAAGGTGTGATGACCGTGTTCTCCTGCTTGTGTGGCGTGGTGCAGAGTCCTGTTGCCAGACACAGGGTCGTGAACCAGGGCAGCATTACTTCCTCAAGGCACTTGATGTAAGAGTGAGGCCCTCACCAACAAATTTGGGAGTTGTTTTCTTATCAGAACGATCAGAGTAAGTTTTCCGTGCTGTTGTACCTTCGTAATCACCATTAGACTCATCCAACTCTTTCTGAATTCTCTGCAGTGCCCTCAGATTGACAGTCAAACACTGAAATGTTCGTTCATTCATATATATATATATATATATATATATATATATATATATATATATATATATTGTAGGTTTTTTTATACATTTTTTTTCTGGAGTTCTTGCAGTTTTCCTTTTATAAAAACTATAAAAGTCTGTAGCCTCGAGCGCTCTCGGCCAATTAGTCATTTTTAAGATGGGGGTTAACTTTTGATATTAGTATATTTCGTTTTTGCCTCATATACTGTGCTGTTGGGGAGTAACAGTAATTTTATTCATATTTAAGTTTTTGTTTCGTATTTAAAACAGCCAAAATACTTTAACCGGTTTCAAAGTGATGTTCCAAGTAAGTTTTTTTTTTTTTTTCTGTTATCTTTAAAGACCTATTACAATAACTATTGTCTCTCTTGAAAATTTGAATTGTATATCACTGCTTCTACCTGGGCTCCAACATCATAACTTGACATCGGTTAGTAATGCACAATTATTTCAGCAAGTCAGGTCAATTTAATATTGCTATTTAGATATTTGGAAGTGTGGGTTCCGTAAGCGGAATCAGCGAGCCGATTTCAAATTCCGGCCTCGTCTGTTGCGATCACTTTCGCACAAATGTCCTTGGGAAAAGGATAAATCCGTCTATTTTTCCTCCAGCTATGAGTTAAGTAGCAGAGTAGACTGGACTCTTTACCTCTGAGTGGCAACTAGTCTATGAGAAGCAAAACACTAAATTCTAAACCTGAGCAAAAGCACAGCAATTTAAAAATGATAAAGAGAAAAAAAAAAAAAATCTATGGAGAGTTATAATAACCTATGTCCTGAAGGGACATGAAATTAAAAAAAAAAACATTTAAAATTCTGCCTGTTACTAGAATGCATCGTGGCTTAACTGGCGTTTATTTATTTTACTAAATCAGTGATCTGACAAAATAGGGTTAATCATGATCCTATTTAGCTAGGCAACCTGACATACCAGAGAGAGAGAGAGAGAGAAAGAGAGAGAGAGAGAGAGAGAATGGTTAACAGGAACCGTGTTGTCCAACAAATCGAGACGAGATCACTAAACAGACTAACAGCTCCATATCAATCAGCAAAACGCATTTTCTACGAGGGTGTGCGCGCATCGGACGGATTGGCTGCAGCGAGTATATCAACCTTCGTTCACCCTGCTACACAGTTTCACTAAAACACCACACGACCCTCACCATGTCAGTCAATATGCGGGGGAGGCAAGAAAAGTGCTTCTTCCGCCCACACAAACACAGACACACAGACACACGTGAATCGAAGAACGTTTGAGGCACCGTGACACAGGTGCAGACATTTAATATAGAACACGCAGACACACGAACATACTGTGTGGAGAGAGAAGTCGAAGCTGAATTAATGTAGCAGCCTGAATGGACGACTGGACGCTGGTGTTGCAACTGGAGGAAACTAGTTCGAAAATAATGGTCAGTCCAAGACGTACTAGAAGTTTGCTCTTGGAATTACGCAAATGAACCGATTTCGACATGCCTAATTTGAGAAACACATGCCAACTATCCATATACCTAGCTGATGAGCTGAGTATTCTAACCAGCCGTTTTGTTAATTTTATAATAAAAAAAAATATTTGTCTATTTTCAGATGATGCAGAGGTGATAAGCTAGCTCTAAACAGCAACTGAAACCGAAGGTGTTGAGATCGAACTAAATGTATATACATATCTTAGATCTGAAATTGGCATTGTCAAGAACATTGATTCTCAACCGAAACGAATCTCTCACATTAGCTAAAAAGGATTTATCAGTTTTATTGCAATTTTCTATTTCTTATTTATGTGAATTAGGTTTCTCAACCCTAAATAACGTAAAAAATAAGAAGCGAGAAAGACTACGCTCAAATGAAGAAGAAATGAGGGTCTGCTTATTGCACATTCGACCAAACATAGAAATCACGAAAATCACCAGACATAGGTTTTACACAAGGAGCGCTAATACTTGAATAGAAACATTGAAATAAAAACTAAGTTCATATTTGTGTGTATATTATTTTTTTTTAAATCTATGGTTTTATTTCGTAACATTTAAATGTATACCCTTTAAAAATTTTGCTAAGTGTGATATTTTCATTTGCTCCTAGGTGTGCTGTTGCTTACAAAAGTTGAGAAACACTGGTCTAGAATATTAAGAAAATTTACTGAAAATAACATTTTTTTTATTTGATGTCTAATTTTATTTTGCTTTGTAATTGCATGGTTTTTTTTAAAACTCCATTTCATCAAATATGCTGACCAAAGATGATGTCCGTTGTTCACCGCGTATTTGAGCAATGTTGCAAATGCGAGTCTTCTAATTATCCATTTGTAAAGACTCCAGCTGAATAATACATATTTAACCCAAAACTGCGCATACAACGTCCTATACATTTACGGTCACATATGCAAACGCGAAACGAATCTCTTTTGATTAAACTTGAAAAGGACTAGAAAACAGCAGTTACCGACCTCAGAAGTGGACAAGCCGATTACATGGAAACAAAGCGTAACTTCAGGTTTGTTTTGAAAGACAGTTGTCGTAAGTGCCAAATAAAAAAATTAAAAAAATTAGAAACTAAAGAAATCAGCAGATAAATCACATCTACAGAAAATGGCAAAATAAATATATTCACATACATAAAACGCAAAAAGCAACCACACACACACACACACACACACATATATATATATATTTATCATAACATTTTTACATACATTTTTTTATAATACTGCTCTACTGCTCCTGGTATTGAGCCCTCTTTTGAATTAATGTCGTGAACGTTTGAATTTATGTTCTTTTCGTTCTTATTTGTGTGTGTGTATATATATATATATATATGAGTGGTAAAAATGTATAATGTTTTTAAGATAATTTCAGAGAAAATATTTAGTTATTTTTACACATATATGTGCCATTTTACTTCGCTACATTTCTTTGTGGCAACTTCATGATTCCATCCTCCCAAAACTTAGACTCTTCTGGATGAACAAGTTTTTTTGCTGGCTTCCAGAGAATTGAAGTTTTTCCCCTTAAGAGAATTTTGTATAGATCAAAATAAGTGATAATCTGAAGGTGTAGGTTCAGATTCAGGTGATTACGGTAAGTGTGAGGTTTGGTGATGGAAGACAGCTCTCTTCCGTTTGGCCATTTCCGAGCGTTTTTCATCGAGTGCTGCCTTTGATCGGTCCAATTTGGAACATAGCTTATCTGGCTTCTACGTCTGATTTTGGGGAAAGAGCTCGTCATACACAATGTCCTTCCAATGCTGCCAGATAGACAGTTACAGACCTACTTTTGGACTGTTTAACCGCGGTTTATCTAGACCCAGATTTTCTTTCGCTCCATATTGTAGTAAACATTCCATTTGTCATTGCTTGTAGTTGTTCTTTTTCAAAATCATCGTTTTCGTTGCAGGAAATTGCAGACGAAAACGTGGAATATTGAATGCTTCCATTTTACCCTTAAATCATCAGACATCCAAACATAGTAGCGATTTACGCATCTAAGTACTTTAAATGCTCATATGAGATATGGGGAGTATCTTTGCAATGTCCCGTATTGCGTGACCTGGGTTAATTTTAATTAGTGTTTTGACTTGTTCATCAACGACTACCATAACGTTCACAGTTTTCCAGATCAAAATTCACAATTTTGAACTTAGCAAACTACGTACGAACAGTGCTAAAAGCTGTAGCACCATCTCTATAAACGGAAAAATGTGGTACAAGCAGTAAAAAACTGCTTGTACCACATTTTTCCTTTTCTCCCAAACAATTCTCAATTCACAAGCAAATCTTATAGCAAGACGCGTTAAAATGTTATCTTTGAGAATATGTATGTTATAAATTTCAGTCACGTTTGAAATGAAGTCACGTGTTTATATCCCACCTGTTGTATTTGCAATACTACTAAACGTTTGTGTGGTACAACAATTCCTTGTAGTTAAATTAGGTTTGTACTTTGGGGTGTTTTCCGAATATGTCGTATCTGTCTGAGATTAAGGTTAATCCGTCGTACACAGAAATGTTATGTGTGGAACATTATTGATTTTAACACTTGTTTTCGATACAGACTCAATGTTATGGTTGTCAGTGGTTTCCTAGCAAGTCTCGTAGGTAACCTCGTAACATTTCGTACAGAGCCATTGAGATTCATTTCACAAAGAAATATAGTTTCTTTCGGATCCTATTCCTTACCCTATTAATCCAACACTACAAAATATTAGGGATCATAATTACTACGAATAACGAGTAAAAAAAAAAAAAAAAAAAAAAAAAAAAATGGACAAAAACAAACTACTTACGTGAATCCAAAATTGTTTGAATTCAATATATAAAAATATCTAAAATCACGGGTACACGGGATTCCTTTGGCTATTCCTTTGGCTACATCCCGATATTTTTTGTAGACAAAAGAATATTAACTTGCTCTATCCACGAATATTAACTATCACACAAACACTATATCGGTTCTTGATAATGACTGCGAAATTCGAAAGTACTTGAACCAAAATAACTCCAGAAAGTTTATCCACAACTTCAAGCACATGACTCAACACCTTACCCAGAAATTGAAAATACAATAAAATATTAAACGGACAAATCTTATCACTTCTTTTTAATCAAACTTGTGAGTGAAATTGGGGAGACGGAACTCTTTGAGGGGAACCGTCGATGGTTGGGCTAGCACCAAGTCACAAGTCATTGTGTCCGAGGGTTTGTGCGTGTTGGTCTTCCTCAGACTTTTAATCAAGCGGTATCTCCCCAAAACTGTAGCTACGGTTCGCTCAGAATAGTTGCAGTATAAATCGCAGATGGGCTCTGTGGGTGTTGAACAAGCATGTCTGAGCAGGCGCCTGGAAATGAGGATTGGTTATCCGCCCTAGTAGACGAGCAACCTCGAATACTAGGGCTAGCCATATATATATATATATATATATATATATATATATGTATGTGTGTGTGTGTGTGTGTGAAATGGTGGAGAGACCAAGTTTTTTTAGCTTCAAAACACTATTTTTCCACATATTCCCTACCATTGAATTTGCACTTTCTTAAACGAACAACAGTCTTGTGCAGAGGCGCCGGGGACGTGGTTTGTCACACGCATCGCTGTTGACAATACTGAAACGCGTTATCCACCATCTAACTTTGCTTGCATTCACTGCTTTGTTCTCCATAAAATGTCGATGAACATCAAATGGTATCATTTTTCCGTACAGTGAAATTTAATGACACAACACTTCTTCGTTCAGACTTTCGAGACAATTTTACAAGACTGGCGCTCAGCTGGTATCTGTAACAAGGAAACAAATGATGTGATATTGGTAAAACGATGCAACCTCAGATCACAAATTATGAAAGTACATCTCGGAAGCACTTTTGTTTCTCCTTCTCTATCGCTCGCACACATACAAACATATGTATGTGTGAGTGTGTGTAAAACGAAGAAAATAAACATGAGTATACTTATAAGTATACGTGCATATGTATCTGTGAATGTGAGTGCTTTTTGTAAAATCAGCTGCAAAAATATCGGTCAGCCATGATGCTAATTATAAGAAAGAAAGAATGAAAGGAAAAATGATATAAGAGTACGAAAAAATAAAGAAAGAAAAGGAAAGGTCATAATGTAAGAAAGAAAGGGAAGAAAAGGATAAGAAAGAAAGAATGACAGTGATGAAGGAGAGAAAGAAAGGGGATATTGTAGCATGTAGATAGAAAGATAATGAGAGGAAGACAGTAATTAAGGAAGATTAAAAGGTAAAAATGAAAGCAGAAAAGAAAAACGTGTGCAATAAAAATAAAAAATATATAATCAAACATGAAAAGGAAAGAAAGAATGAAAAAGTTACAAGAAGGAGAAAGAAGAAAAGAATTGTTTGGGAATAAGAAAAGTATTGAGAGAGAAGGAAAGAAAAATGAAAAAAAGAGAAATGATATATGAACAAGACAGATAAAATACAAACAGAAAGAAAAGGAAAAGAAGGAAATAAAATCTGAGAAAAAAGAAAACAGAAAAGAAAGAAAAATGACATAAGAAGGGAGAGGAAGAAACAAGGAGGAAATGAGAAAAAGAATGCAAGTAGAAAGCGAAAGAAATAGAGAAATGATATAAGGAGAAAGAAGAAAGAAAATAATATAAGAGGGACAAAGAAATAGAGAAAAGGAAAAAGGTGCAAGGAGAGAGGGAGAGAGAGAGAAGGGAGAAAAGAGAAAAGGAAGAGAAAACGAATAGAAAAAGAAAAGTATATGAGAAGGAGGACAAAGGATTTAAGGAGGAGGAGAAAAAAGAAAGCACATAAAAAGGATGACAAAGAGGAAAGGATTTAAGGAGGAGGAGAAACAAACAGAAGGGGTGTAAGAAGGAGGAGAAAGAAAGCGAAAGGTTGCAAGGAGGAGGAAAAAGAAAGCGAAAGGTTGCAAGGAGGAGGAAAAAGAAAGCGAAAGGTTGCAAGGAGGAGGAAAAAGAAAGCGAAAGGTTGCAAGGAGGAGGAAAAAGAAAGCGAAAGGTTGTGCTAAAACGGGGAAAAATGAGAAAAGGAAAACACAAAGGGTATGAGAATGTGAAAGGAATAATTGAGATGTAGTAAACGTAGTTAGGAAAGAAAAAATGAAAACAGTAAAAATATGTATTATGAATAAAAAAAAAATCTGAGAAAAAAGAAAAATCAAAGAAAAATATATTAAACATATATTCGGGTAAACGTTATCCCTTAGTACCCCTGTAGATCTCTGTGGGACGACGAAAGATACTTTTCCAAGAATAACAGATCAACATTTCAAATAGGGTCAAGCTTTATCCTGTTCATCAAAAACAGACTAACAATTATTCAAAGTTTTACAAAATAAAATCTAGAATATAGTATCACTAGAGAGAGAGAGGGGGGAGAGAGGGAGAGGGAGGGAGAGAGTGGGAAAGAGAGCGAGAAAAGGACAAAGATACGGACAATCACCAAGGTAGTCTGTGTTTACCAATTCCTACAAAAAACATGATGCAGCCTGGGAATACATTGTATGTGCGCATACACAGAAACATCCGTACAGTTGTCCAGATGAAAAAAAGAAAAGAAAGAAAAGCGAACGAGGTTGGATATTTCTTTCCCATAAATTCTAGACTCAAAAATAGTTAGTATTATTGTAACCGTTATTGATTCTTAACTCTAAAAATATCGAAGAAGAAAAGAAAAAGCTTCAATCAGAATCTGTACAGCATGGAAAAGAAAATCTTCAAATCGATGGAGAAGAGGAGGAGGAATTGAAAGAGGATAGGAAAGAAATAGAAGAAGAAAAAAGAGTTTTGAAAGCAATGCCGCATAGAGTGTGTGCAGTGTGTAATGAATGAGACGATGCAGTGGCACCTGAACAGGTGGAGTGTGTTGGCGTCGGGAAGCAGGACGACGTAATCGCTAAAAATAAAACAGCTGTAAGCCAAGAACATTTTTAAAGTGCGCATATTACAAGTAAGCATTTCTGGATAATTTTACAGATTTGCTTAATGAGAACACAACATGCGATTAATGGCATGAAACAAGATTTATACATCTGCACAAATAGACAAATAAAAATATCAGTCATACACGAAGTTTACAGGAAATTAGACAATAAGGTGCAAGATGAAACACCAAGTGAGGAATAAATTAACTTCGGTAATATTTGTTTTACCGGTTCCACAGTAATGTGTTCACTTAAGTATATACTTTAAAATATTGATGAAGTAATGACATACTGTAAGTATAACAGAATGTCATTAAAAATAATAACGATTTATATGATATATGTACAGACACACACACAATATATATATATATATATATATATATATATATATATATATATATATATATGTATACCTCACCCTACGTCTTTAATTGGTTCCAGAGGTTACGAGTTAGGTCGAAAAACTGGTGTAACAGCAAAATTGTCCAAATCGTGTAACAACATATTTGTCCATCCCACAAAATCGTAAGTGAAACCTGTTAGGCCCCTTTTTACACCAGGACAGAAAGTTAGAAGGTTAGAGACGGCGAAGATCATCTTGAATGAGTTGAAAAATGTTCCTGGAATAATATATATATATATATATATATATATATATATGAACTTTATTTCCATCCTTCATGAGCTTTCGATCCTTAGCTATGATTAATTAATGATGAATATATCATTTTTGTTTATGATCGATTATTTCATCACGCTTCTTGTTAAGTTTGGAGAGTAATTATACATTCTTATTGCTCAAAGTAGAGTGCAATAGTGTTATAAGAACCTCGGAGAATTCCAGTAAGTTATCGTTAATCATTTCTAAGATAGAACGGTTCAAAACTTAATATTGTAGTCGCCCTACGGTTATGACATCGTTCAAGTTTGAGGATTAGAAATTTAATTTTGCAATTGTATGAATTGTTTATGCAAAATTCGTCACTCCATCTGTATCTCATGTATAGAAATAAATAAAAGGTATTTTAATTGAAGGGATTAAAGATAAACGTTTCTAAGAGAGAGAACAGAAAACGTTGAACTGGTGTCTTCAATGTTTCCACCGCTAATAACCCATATGAAGACATTTGTCTGAACGGATCAAAATACGAACTGAAAGTTGTGATAAAAATAGCAACAAAAATGAAGAAAGACTTCTTAATGCGAAGGCTATTCGAGTGTACTGACATTGTTTTTAATAGGCCATTTTAGCTGTGTGTTTAGGTCATTATCTTGTTACAAATCCTATTTATTTCGGAGTCCAAGCATTGTTACTGACTCTAAATTAGAATCCAAAACATCTTGATATATTTTTGAATTCATTCTATCATCTATTATCTCTAAATTACCCGTACCATTAGCAGGAAAAAACATCTCCAAACCATGATATTGCCACCACCAAATTTCTCCGTGGGGATTGTGTTCTTCGGTGCAAAGGCTGTGCCGTCTTTTCTCCAAAAGTAAATCCTTGAATTACGCCCACATAGCCCAATTTTTGCTTTATCTGTCCATAAAACATTTTCTTAAAATAATTCAAGTTTATTCTTATGCACATGAACAAATTTTAAACGGTCATCCTTATGTCTGTTCAATAGCAATAGAGTTTTTCTTGGAGAACGCGATATTAGTTGATTTCTATGAAGTTCGTTGATTATTTTTCGCTTCGTAACAATAATACCTGATGCTTTTAATTCTTTCTGAACTTCTCTTCGAGGAGTCATTGGATTTTTTTGAATTTTGCACTGAATTCTCATTGATCTGGAAGAAATCTTGTGTGGTGCACCAGATCTTCATTTGTTCTCAACAGTTTTCACCTTAACGGAACTAATAGTAGTAAATGGTTTATTCAGGATTTCTGCTATTTTCCTATAGTTTTTGCCTTCCTTTCTATGTTTGATGATCAACTCTTTTTTCAAATATCGTAGTTCCTTGTTTTTCCCCATGATAATTATTTGTGTGCAGAGATAACCTTATGTAAGAAATGAATTGCAGAATGTTCTAGATTGTTCCGGTAATAAGATAATTGGAAGAATATAGTAAATTCATTCAGAGAATTATGTGAATAAAGGTAATTGAAGCCTTTTCACATAAAAGACATTTTGTACGAATACTATTTTTGTCTCGAAATTGTATTATTAACACAATTGTTTTTTTGTTTTTTTTGCATATTGCAGCATTATGCAATGGTGTAGAAATATTGTATGGATTTTACTTTGTTTTCAAAAGTTATAATATTGTTAATTAAAAAAATTAATGGTGTACGAATATTTATTTCCTTCACTAATATATATATATATATATATATATATATATATATTATATAAAATACAGTTTTATTTGCAGAAACATATTTCAAGACGCCAAAGTGAACGTCTAACACAATAAAAGATTAACAATAATAAGTAATAAAATCAATAATTATAACATATAGAGATTATAGCAAAAGTTACGTGACGAATAGAAGTTTTCATTCTTCACGCAGCTTATAGCAAACTCACCACGCGGTTATACTCTTTTTTATATAAAATCGAGAGCTTTCATCTTTTTAGTTTTATTTGTCATATCTGAATTAACAGCAGATCCTACTTGTAATTATTATTAAACAGAATTTAAAAATTGCCCATTTCCTGCTAGTTTAGGTTGGTTAATTTAATTAACCTTTCTTTGTCTATTTAATGTCGAATATAAGTGGTTGGGTTTCTGTCTAAGTCTATACGCCAACATACGCCTGACTTTGCAAGCATATATCCGAAATGTGCGCTTTTTATGTCTGTGTGGGGGGAGAGGGGGATGTCTTTGAATCCTTTGCTGTGTGTGCGGTGATGTTCTAGTCCCCGCCGAGAGTACATGGTTTATTTCTGGGACTGACCGCAAGAAGCCTTGATTAAGGTGGGTATCACAGTATACATTTTAATATAGGCGTGCTCTTATTTACATAAAGACGAAAGACGCTTACCACATTAGCGTTCATACACAATCTCCTCAGAACGTCTTCTATAGAGCAAACTTTTTCTAGATTTGACTCATATTGTTAAGGTATTTTTTTTTACATCAATTAACCCCAAGCAAGGCAATAATGCCACAAGATACTGGGAGTGAAATAGAATGAAAAAAAAAAACAAAAAACAAAACAAAAAAACATTAGAAAGAACTGGAAATTCAACCGTAAACAGGAAACTAAGGATAAATCTTTACTCCTGTTCAAAAGACAGCAGAGTTGTGTGGATAGTAGGCGAACATATCTACATCTCCAATCACTGAGTACCCTACTGCCATGAGCAAGTGATAGTCTATGCCAACGTTTCTCAACCATTTTTACGCTTGTGGAACTCTTGAAATAGTTTTCATGTCTCAGGGGTTTCCTGCATAAAAATATTATTAATATTTTATATATATCACGTGGTAAACATAATATATGGCCACGAATCTACCACGTACAGGGCCTGTCCTCTAACCAGTGAAGGCAGTTTCATACTGACCGCATATAAATATCGCTAAATACATTCCCTGTGATTATTATAATTTTTAAATACTATCAGAGATTGAATCCTTTATTATAATAACCAAAGATTTTCCAACACTATGCCAATAGTGTATATTGAAATTAAAAATATAAAAATTACTCATTACTGCATTAGCGACCTCTTGCGGAACCCTAGATTTGCAGTGATCACCGGTTTAGAAATACTGGTTTATGAAAAAATTAGGGATTGTGTCGTAGAGATGATGCTTTGGAAGATAACCTTTTCGGCTATTAATAATGCAGCGAAATTAATAATTCACAACAACATTACTTTGGAAGACTCGGCTAATCTTAGTAAATGTTTCGCACCTGACCTCAAGATCGAGTTTGAAAGTTATTAGGTTGGTGCAAAAATAATGACGGTTTTTGACGTATTTGTTAACGTCAAAAACCGTCATTATTTTTACACCAACCTAATAATATCGCAAACGACTAGTGAACAGACTAAGTTCGATCCTAACTATATACCACACTCCTGTGGCTCTTGCCTGAACTGTACACATCATTCTTAGCAACTCCCGCTCTTTCCCCATTCTTACAATGGCACATCGATCTTCATTCTTATTTTTGTCGATGATCTAAGGTTCAACACGATTTGCGCGAAACTTCTTGCTTGACCGCTTAACACTGCAGTAGAAAATAATAGATACGGTTTAAAAAAAAAAAAAACTTATGCAAAAATATTGACGCATTACTAACAAGCCATCAGTCACTGATTAACTTACACATTACTGCAAAGTTGGCTAGTCGACAAAAAGACAAATGCATACGATCTAATGTATAAATCATACCGTTGTATGTCTGTCTCTCGAGAAAGATCTGTATTTCTTTTATCTTGAAATTAGAAACGTTTGCTATTTTTAAAACTTAAAATCATGCACTCCCTGATGTCTGCGCTTAAGAGATTTGTCATAGATTTGGAAAAGAGAAATAAATATCAGACGTTGCAAAAAAAAAAAAAATGATTTTCTATGGGGTATCCAATGAAAATCAAAGTTACAGTTTACTGTTTAAAGCTGGTATTGGCTCCAGAATGAATGAAACAGACAAAACTTTGTATGTAATGTACATTTTCTTCCATAAGACTTTCGATTGCACAAGCCGGTTTATGTCAATTCCATTGCTAGAACAAGAACAAAACAAAAAACACCGAATTTATTCAAACACGTGTATCGAACGAAATATAATGCTTATAGCAATAAAAATAATGTCAGATTAAAATTACTTTCAGTTTTATTTTAGAATGTTATCTTATTTTTTTATTCATCATTATTTATTGGTTACTTAATTATTTGTTGATTATTATTAACATTTGCTTGTGTTTTCGTTTATTAATTTTTTTGTTAGGTTGGTGCAAAAATAATGACGTAATAATGTCGTTTTTTGACGTATTTTTAACGTCAAAAAACGACATTATTACGTCATTTTTGCACCAACCTAATACTAATTTATTTATTCTAATTTTTGTTTATTATTTCGGGGGTTGGTTATCTTATTTGTTCAGTCAGTTTTTCTTATTCTAGGTTTATTTAAACATTTTTCAGAGGTTGGTTCTTATATGCTTAGTTTAATGTATTGGGTTTGTCTAAAGTACGTTACATTGCGTTGGACATGGTACATATATTGGCATTTTCATGAAGGCATTTTACAAAGTATTCTTTATAATTTTCCGTTCTTAACTAACATCGCAAAAATTTGTTTTTGCGTTTGCATTTTGAAAAGTTCTGACGGTTTATTTGGTAATTTGTTTTGATCTGGGAAGATAATTACATCTATTTTATTCTCCAGCAGAGTTTACAGTTTTTAGATTTATTGTTTCAAACTGATGTCTTTCTTATTTTCCCTGATATTTTGATGTAATTTTATTTAATTGCCTATAAAGGTTTAAGGAGGGTTGTTCTGTTCGCATATTTCGTATTTGTAATGAATGTTTCGTGTACGTAGTTTCTGTTTCCAGGGTCCTTCAGTTACTCTTATGTATATTTTTTTCTTCGTTATCTTCTGCTTTTACATTGATTTGGTCTATTATATTGCTTTGCAAGCAATTGCCATTTAAGGGACATTCGTTCTTTACTCTGCAGTTACGAATAAGTTTGATGTGTTGGTTGTTTTTCTGCTGTACTTTTTCGTTATTTGTATATCAACAGCAGCTGATTTTGATCTTGTAAAATACAATCGCGAAAATGCAAACATATGCACCAGAAATAATGTAACATACATTAAAGAAACCCAATACATTAAACTAAGCATATAAGAACCAAACTCCGAAAAATGTTTAAATCAACCTAGAATAAGAAAAGCATTGAGTTGAAGAGGTGATTACTTTCGAAACCTGCCTTTCTGTAAAAAGTTGGTTTATAAAGACCCAATTAAAATTGAAGTTTAAAGATGTGCTGTAAGATAAGTTTTTATGATGTTGCTGCAAGGAAAGAAAGGCAATGACAATAAATCTTTATTGTTTTTAAAATTTAATTAGAGAAATCCTCAGAACATTTCATTATTTCTTCGAAGCCCTTATTTAAAGATTTAAATTAAAACACTGTAGTTTTTTCTAGCTTTTCTCCTGATTGCTGTTAATTATCAGAACTTTTGGACTGTTAAAGTAACTAGATGATAATCAGAATTGCTTTCGACGAGATTTCAGCTAGCATACCATATCTGAATAGCTCTTCTTATAGACGAGATGCTTTTGCCGATAACGTTTGCAAAGACTTAAACTGAGAAGCAGTAAAATGACAAGAAAACATAGCGAAAACTTTGTCTAAGAATTCTTAAGGAACACTGAATACTTCTTCAAACTTTGATAAGCTAGATGATTACATGCAAAATTTGACTGAAAAGTATGTATGAAATATAATCTCTTTCTGGAATAAACACGCGCTGAAAGTGAAACGTTGCCTCCTCTTCAATTTGTATTGACGTGAAAGTGAATATAATGATTTTAACTCGAATTCAAATTCGACAAAACGTTTACATGTTCAACGCCTTTAACCTTTACACCACCTGCATAACATCCAGTCTTGAACATACCCTTATTAAAATAAAGGTTTCAAATTGAATAGAGTTTGATCATGTTTGTTGCAAATCTCAAACCATATCAGTAATATGCTCCAACTTACCTTTGCAGGTGCAGCTGGGACAGAATGACGGACTAGTCGGCATCTGTTCTAACGTTTAACTTAACTAACCACAATCAGTGACCCAATTATTCGATTATATTCCTTACACCAAAATATCATTCTTACTTATCCACTCACTATAATATCATACATTTTCGAAGTTCTAGCTCGTCTTCATATTTACAATTGTTGTGGAAGGGGAATTATAATGACAACTTTTTAAAAAGTTGAACCCCAGTGGGTATTTAAAATGTGCATAATTTTTATTTACAGAAACTAAAGAAAAATCATTTTAGTAAAAGAGCCTCCACCCAATTTTCACTACGGCAGACATCAGTTAACGAGACGAAAATGATGCAGGGGTGAAAAATAATGAACTCGCTCAACAAACAATCGCAAATTTACATCAACAACAACAGATACGAAAAATGACATAAAATTACGAAAATGACATCCGAAATTACGAAAAACTCTTCGCATGCATCAGAGAACCGATATCTGTCACCTAATGTGGGCAGAGAGGGTGGAATTAAAGTAAAGTAAGAGTGGGGGGACTAAAATAAACGAACTGATGAGCGTCCAGGCACTAGTTAACTTTAAAAGGAAGAAATTAAAGGATAAACTTCCTTAAACTATTGGGAGGGGGGTGTTACTATTATTCAGTTCGGAGGACCAAGATATTAATAAATGGAATAGCTTGAATTCTTTTAGACACAAATCCTGGGTATGATGATAAACTACATCCGGCAGCTATGCCTCTCACCGGGATATTAGAGGTTTTGAGGAGCATGGAATCATCACTTAATTGGTGTTGTTCCTAGGTCTACTGTGATCCAGGGTGGTAGCAACTGTTAGGGTCTCAGCTATGGGTAAATATTGGACCCCTCCCAAGTAAAAACAAAACATAATGGAAGTATAAAAGATACATTTTTATAATAAAAATATCAGTAATACATTTTTATATAAAAATGACCAACACTACATTTTATCTGTGACTGAAGGAATACAATTGCTTTCAAAATATATTTAGTTGAAGCCATAAAATTGTGTTCAAATTATTAAATAATCCGTCCACTAAACAAAATCAACCAACATGAAAGAACTCTTTCAGGACATTAATCCATATAATATCCTAGAATTTCTTAAAGAAATCAAACTGTATTCCGACATAGAACTTCAAAACTACAACAAAGCACATATCACCCAGTAAATATGTCCACACAAATATATGTCTACACAAAAGCTCAATATCATCTAGCATGTATTCAATTGTGAAAGGAATTATTATTACTACAAAGCTCCCAAGAAAATTAAACTTCGACATTAAATGACCCATAAGGTGCCGATATACCTTTAAACAAATTAATTAATCTTTTCGACAGGAGTCGACAGGATTTTTTGGTAGCTCCGGTTTTCGTTTCAGAAAATTCCAAAGCTTATTTTGAACTAATTATTGTCATTGAAGTTTAAAAAAGAATTTATCATTTCGGGAAGGGAGGATAACATTCATAGATTTCAGCGTTTGACTGATACAAAATTATAACGTGCCTCCACCCCCTATCAAATGGCAATATACCGATTAGCGGGTTTCTTCAGATGTGCAGTTCAAATTGTTGGGTAATTTCAAGAATCTGGAGGTGAAGTTGATTGCAAACAAAATATTCCATTGGTGAGAAGTAATTTCCACTCGAACACCTTCCTGTGAACCACTGCGCTGTAGAACCTACTCCTAACAGGATGTTTCCCGATCACTAGAATTTTAACCTGTTCAAATCTAGGATCAACCGTTACATTTCCCAGATAAACTGGGTCTCTTACTCTGTGACCCTCTACCTAGAGTGGTTTTTGGACCTTGAACAGGGTAAACCACACTTAAAAAAAAAAAAAAAAAAATGCAAAGCTTAACAAACAACATTTGAGGAGTAATTTTTCAAGATTATTTTTGTTTATAGACAGGAATAAATCCAACAAAGAACTTGATTAATATTTTTCAAATTCAAGTGGATCTAAAATAGATTTTTGAAGTTTGAATGACCGTCAAAAAAGATTAGAAGCAAGTATTTGCCTGGAAAGGACATGGATAAAATAAAAACAAAACTACTAAAATATTCAAATGTTTACAGAGATTAACGCGAAGATCCACGGAAAGGGGTTATGAATCAAAATTTGAAAATTTTTGGTCTAACTGTCGATAGTATGAGAAATATTGTCGCTAGATAGATGTCGAGCGTGGTTTATGAAATAAATACTTATAAATCTTTTTGGCATTGCTGAAATAAAGACACTAAAACTGCACGTGGTTACGAGTGTTTCTTTTCGAGGCCTGCTTATTGGTTGAGTTAAACTATTTACTGCAAGTTGTGTCTAGAATTCAATATTTTGGATGCCGATTTCCAACGAAGTCAGATCTCCCATCTTGGAAACTGACTTGATAATCTCTTTAATTCCTGTATGAGCCTAAGATAAGCTTAATAAATATCTAAACGTTTTGCTTTTGTGATTTCTGAAGCAAATTCATTTAGTACATACAGTCATTAGCATTTTTCCTACTGTTTTACAGATTTAATCTCGTGAAAATTCTCTCTATGGAAAACTTCTCTCCCAAAATATCATAAAGAGGAACAAAATGTGCCAAGATTTACTAACCTGAAAGTCAAAAAATTGTGTCGTATCCAAAACGAGGGAACGGAGTTGATATCAGAGACAATATGGCCGCCTTGGTAGAACAAAAACGTAAACTTTATGAAATAGACGACTGAAATTGCTAACTGGAAAGGTTATTGCTTACTAAACGTAATTTGTCTTAGTTTAGCATAAGTCAATGGGTATTTAACTGCGTACCCACTCGAACGGGATGTTGCTCACGGTCGAGTGGAAATTCTACACATACATAGGGTCAGAGTCCAAACATAGGCTAGGTCCCTCGGAATTTTCTTCCACCATGATAGAGGTGTATATTCATGGCATAAAAATATACTCGTGGCACAAGGCCGAAGGGGAAGCGAGGTGAGATATGTCGTCACTGATTATCCTAAACCTAGGTAATCTGATTCGTGACCCATTCATTCATTACAATTCAGCCTCCTCCATGATAGAGGTGTTGCCTCGGGGAATGGGCTCTGGGGGACGAAATTCAATAATTAACGTTTCCAGGTTGACTTTTTACCCCCAGCAGCACAGACAGCCTAATTGATTTCACCTGCATATATACACTTAAATTTGCATATGAAATACTCCCACAGCCAACATAGGAAACGTCCGACAATCACATTAACATATCGATAGACTGTTATCTTAAAACTCAGCATTCGAAATTCTGGCTTTTAGGAGAATTCGAATACCGATCACCAGGATATGCCCTACGACCTCAACCAGTGGGTAGGCTCTGGGAGCCACATGTGACTGATTTGACAGAATTACGTAATAACAGATATACACACGTGCGTATGTTCGCACTTTACAAATCAATTTAGAACAAGTGATCGACTTGACGAAATGCTTCAGTTTATTTTCTTAGAGTCTGGTTAGTGAGGCTTATTACCACACACACACGTCTGCGTATGCATGAATAAAAAAAATTATGCCATAGAATTTATATATTGTTGTAATAATGACGGAGTGAATTCATTAAAAGGAACAATTTTCGTCCAGCACTTTAGAAAGATTTATTGGAACAAAACCCTAATTATAAATAGGGTACTGCACAAAGCTCGGTTGGTTAAACATTTACGTTTTTTAAAAGCTGTTAATATTAAGCTTCATCGACCGACTTTGTGTAGGTAGAAAGAGAACTTTCTTTGTTCTCTCTCTCTCAAAGGTTGATCGTAAGTACAAATTTTTCTGTTTTATTCTCACTCGGAGCTTATTTACATCGATTTATTGTTTTAGTAATAAATTTATTTTAGTCGTGGTTCCTTATTTACATTTCATTTCTAGGAAGAGGAGTTTATTTCTAGGAGTCGGACTAATATCCTTATATTATTATGATAACGTTTCGGCCGTTGTGCTCTCCGGCCTTTTCATGGTGTTTGTCGATTCGGATAGCATTCAGCTTCAGAGAATTCCAAATTGAGTTGTACTAAAAAAACAAGCCTCGACATCCCTCAACATAAACAGCAGACCAAGTAAACCCTAAAACAAATGGAGGAGTGATTCCTTTTCCTTAACATTCAGCCTAGGGCCGCGAAATCGTTGTGCGGTAATCTAGCTGCCGTTCTGCTTTCTTTATAAGCATATATTTCATTTTTATCTTCTTTCCTTCCTTCCTACATTAATTCCCACATTCATTCATATGTTCGTTCGTGCGTTCATTCCTTCCTTCATTCATTCGTTCGTTAAATCGCTCTTTCATTCATTCATTCATTCATTCATTCATTCATTCATTCCTCCCTTCAGTCTAATCAATCAGATTGTAAATAAAGTACAGCACAACAACATTGGCTAGTGGCAGATTGAATTATGTAATCGATAACGTCGTGTGAATGGACTTCGACGATGTAACTCGATATTTCTCTCCAAACTATGGCTAAATTATATTCTCAACAACATAAATAGATGTGTGTATGTTTTGATTTTCAGCAGCTAGCATACACTTTCTTTCCTTCTTTCACCGATCTCAGTGATTCTATTCTTTCTTCCTTTCTTTTTTTCTTTCTTTCTTTTTCCTTTCTTTTTTCTTTCTTTCTTTTTCCTTTCTTTTTTCTTTCTTTCTTTTTCCTTTCTTTTTTCTTTCTTACTTTCGTTCTTTCTTTCTTTTTCTTTCTTTCTTTATTTCTATCTTCCTTTCACTGATCTCACTGTTGCCTTTTTTCTTCTTTTCAGTGACCTCACTAGTACCATTCTTTATTTTTTTTTCTTTTCTTTACCTATCACTGTTGAATCTCTTCCTTTCTTTTTTCACAGATCTCAATGATGCCATTGTTTCTTTCTTTCTTTCTTTCTTTCTTTCTTTCTTTCTTTCTTTCTTTCTTTCTTTCTTTCTTTCTTTCTGTCACTGATCTCACTGGTGCAACTCTTTGTTTCTTTCTCCTTTTCTTTCCTTGATCTCATTGTTTTCTTTCTTTCTTTCTTTCTTTCTTTCTTATCTCATTTCATCTCATCTCATCTCACCGATGCCTTTCTTTCTGTCACTGATCTCAAAAAGATACAATTCTTTCTATCTTCCACTGATATCACTGATCTCTATCTTTCTTTCTTTTTTCTATTATCTGGCGTGATCAATAATCTGGAAAAGGCCAGTACGCTCAAATCCTCGGTCATAATGACTTGCTTCTTTGTCCTCCAACACAGGCCAAGAGTTAAAAAAAACAACTACAGCCTGACAGCCGACTCTGCTGTCTCGGCTCGCTGAGTTACCTAATAAGATCACCGAGTCAAAAGAGTGAATGCGATGTGGGCGAGCTGATATTCGCGTTAAACGAAAAGTTCTGGCGAAGGCACAAGTCTGCATTAGCTGGACAAGCCATCGCCTCCCCTATTGTCGCAAGAAAGGGACAAATCTCTCAGATAAAATGAATTGACTGGGACTAGAATGAAACAAGGGCGTAAAATATTCGATGTAAATGAATAAACAGGAAAAAGCAATTAATAAGTAGAGAAATGGAGAAAAACGGATATTCTTTTCATACAGAAAAAATGTATAGACCAATTGGCGAGCAGAAAATATATATATATATATATATATATATATATATATATATATATATATAATGTGTGTGTGTGTACATATATGTGTTAGTGTGTGTTTGTATATAAAGAAATGAAGAGGTAAAGAGAAAGAAAATGGCGTGAATTTGGGTTTGTACTGGAACGTTGATGTGTGTTTCGCGCCCGCAGCTTGATGCGCATGCGCAGTTCGACAAGTGTCTTCGTGGGTGTACGTTATTGGAAATTATATAAATCAATTAAACAAATTAGATCAGAGGTAATACCGACTCCCCTTGTTTTGAGTCACTGGAAATAGTCCAATCAATAATTTATGAGTCAAGATGAATGAGCCACACACAAAATAGAAAGAAATTCTCTTCCTTATTGTTGTTTTATATCATTTTTTTGAATAATTTTTTCTTTTACTGCTGCTAAAGAAACATCCTCTTGCACACGCAACAGTCTCCTTCTATTGACATGCGCGCAAATGGAGCCATATTTTTTTTTTTCATTTTTTTTTTTTACCACGATGACATCACCCGACGATGTACGGGCCATGAAGCAGGCTTAAGTTTCTTTTCCCTAACATTACAGATAATAACAATTCTTCATGTAAAGTGACGAGAACCATTCTTGTAAAAGGGAAAAGAATATTCTTGTATTACCTTGTGGTCGAAATAGTTGTGTATTTCCTCGACACCTATTTCCTGCCATCATGATATTTCAGGTTTCATTCTTGATGGCGATTTCATGTTCCAGGTTCTCGAAACAGACATTAATCTCCCAAGGATTTTAATCAATTTTCTTTCGTATCACATGAAAATATTCCTTAGATTTTTAACTATACATATATATTATTCGGTAATATAAAAAATCTTTTAATTTTAGACAAATATGTTTTCTTAAATATTTTAACTTTATTGAACGATGTATTTAGTATTTTGTCCGATTATCTCCTACCACCTTCCAAGCAACTTCATTATTCCATCCTCTCAGAATTAAAAAAAAAAGAAATCTTTCTCGTAGCAAGAACTGCAAACTGTGCCATTTACTGTTTTTCCAGTAAACAGAAATTGTATTTATTTACAGAAATCAGTAAAACCGGGAATTTACGGAAAACAATGAGACAGTGCAAACTTCCTATCCAACTTTTAACAATGTTCATCTTGATTGTTATTCTCAGGAATTTCGAACTGAATCCTTTATTAACTTCACAGATAAGATTCTTCTCATTCCGCTTTTCATGTTATGGGGAGGTAACTCGTATCAGTTAATACTCACCAGTCTTATTCAGCTTTGTGTCACATGATCGTTTCATCCACTGAGTCAGATTATGTGACTTTTCGGGACTACCAGACCGAGCGATTGAACTCACAACTCACAATACCTATCTCTGCGTATTGAATAAAGAGTCCGGTTCGAAATTGCAAACAGGTGACCGAGTATGAAGATAGACACCTGAAGAAAACCAGAGCGTAAAACGACTGAAACGTTATGAACCTGTTGGTCTGAATAGAAACACATATATTAATGATAATTAAAAAATACCGTTAAAAATTGCAGAATGTGTAATCTACTGTTTTGCCAATAGAATATTGCTGCGTGATTTTTATTCTGATTCTTTTTTTATTAATTCCGAACAGATACATTTTATTTGTTTAACTGGAGCAGTATTTATTCGAAACAATCTTGAAAGTGATTATCTTTAATCTTCCCATTTACCTAGCATCGCCTTCTTTGAATGAACACAAGCTTTTGGGGCAATTAGTTTCGCTTGCCTCATAGTTCTCTTGCTTTTGACACTGTTGTAAAGCAGCCACTTTTCATTGACCATCATAGTTTATTTCAAAAGCGGAACAGTTTGTGCTTATGTTGAAGCCACATATCAAAGCAACAAACATAACCAAGATAATGCAAATGATTTTCAACGCTTTGGATATTTGGAAAATGTTGGTTTCATCTTTATCGTATAATGATATTCTCAAATAATGTCCTTATTTGATTACCTGCAATTCTATTTGGTTTATCTGAAAGTAGAGTATCGTTTTTTAAGAAATCTCTAACCTAAAAATTCGCAAACCATTTTTGATATGTTTGATTATTCATATTGTCTTCTCCATAAAATACCGAAATTAATTTTTTTTTCTTTGAGAGACTGTTTTATCTTTGCTAAAAATTATCATCTGAAAAAACATTTTTTTCCAGTTTACTTTGTAAAGAGGCCCGCAGCTATAACTGCTGTCACAGAACAATGAAAAGCAATCCTTTAAATGAAATTATTTCAAATCAAGCACGTCTACTCCGAGAATAAAATAAATGGAGTCAGTCATTTAGTCTTGTCCGTCATCACTTACAGAATTAAGTCAAGGAAAGACAAGATCTCTTCTCTTCTCTATTCTGTCTGTCTGTCTATCTATCTATCTATCTATCTATCTATCTATCTATCTGTGTATGTGTGTGTGTGTGTGTGTCTGTGTACGTACGTGCGTGTGTGTGTGACACAAACGCTGAAAATTACTGCACATTCCTGATACATGAGAATGGTAACAACCTCTCGGCAAAAACCACTTCCTAAAACATGACCAAATTTACAAAACCCCAGGTTTTTTTCCCCTGTCCTAGTTGGGATGAGTACTTTTCAGTACGCCCTTCTAATATATATATATATATATATTATATATATATATATATATATATATATATATATATATATAGAGAGAGAGAGAGAGAGAGAGAGAGAGACAGACAGACAGACAGAGAAAGAACTTGGGTAAGAAAAAACTATGCTATAGCGCCTTCCTTAATGAATTTCATCTTGAAGAAGGTGATTAGGGAACTAGAAAGGATTATTATGAAAATAAGTAGACATATGTCTATATGGTTTAATGAAATATGTTTGAATGAAGATATGCTGCCTATATACACACATGCACACACACACACACACACACATACAAAATAACGAACAGAAAAAGAATCCAAAGATAAAAGTACACACGCACACGCACACACATATATGTTTGTGTGTGCTTGTATCTTTGAATTCTTTTTATATAAAGATACAAACACCCCCCCACACACACGCGTGTGTGTGTGTGTGCGCGCGCACGCCTGTCTATGTGTGTGTGTGTGTGTGTGTGCGCGCGCTTGTATCTTTGACTTCTTTTTCCGTTTGTTATTTTCCATAACTCAACTAGAAATTGTTCCCTAGCCCTAAAGCCATTGTCCTCACCTGTTCATGAGGTCCATTTTAATTGCCTATTTTAATTAATTCATTGTCAATTTGCTTATCTACCTGCTTATCCTATTCAAACTCTTCCATTCATCGTCTAATCGATTCATCGACTTTATTTCATTCATTAATTTTTTACGCAGGCGCATTACTTCCATTCATCGATCGATATTTCGATCTCCTCGTAATAGGATTTGCTGTCGAACGTCGGTCAATGGCCGTGTCTCGTTTCTTCATTCCTTCCTTCAATTCTTATTGTTTTACACGATTTTTCATTGTTTTTCATCTTTTCTGTGGCACCATTCGACATTTGAGAGAGAGAGTGAGAAAGAGAGAAATTTGGTGGTATATGCATATATGCTACAGGTATGCAATATATATATATATATATATATATATATATATATATATATATATATATAACAGGTTTTATGAATTAAACAAATGTTATTAACTTCAACTTATCTGATAAATTGTTGATCACTAAATTTACATATGTATGTATAAAGCTACATATGCATTATATTATGTATATACATACACACGTACATTTATAAAAACACACACATGTATATACATAAACATATCTATGTAAATATATATATGTACTCATGTGTATATATATATATATATATATACATATATATATACATATATATAAATATATATATATATATATATATATATATATATATATATATATACATATATATATAATGTATATATGGTCAGCAGCCTTTTAAACATCTTTCATTATATATATATATATATATATATATATATATATATATATATATATATGCATCCCGTCTGATATACATCTCTGCGTGTGAGTTAGTGTGTAAATGTGTAGGGAATGAGTGCCATTGAGTGTGTAAATGTGTGCAGAATGAGTGTGCGTATGTATGAGAATCAGTATGTTTGTCTGTATATATGCGTTTGAGTGAATGTGGGCATATGTGTGTGTGTGTGATAGTGTGTGTGCGTATTAAAGCTGTTTTCGTGTTTGGATCTGCATGTTTTCCTTCAAACACATTTCGTTCTTTAATTAAATTTATCCGCACTAATTATTTACAGAATACCGAATTAAAATCAGCAAAGTTTTTTTTTTTTATCAAATATCAGCGTTTCTCCTTCTTTCCGTCTTGATTGATCTGTCTCTACAAGAAAACAAACTGCAAACATTTTCAATTTCTTTTCATATCGATCTTTTTTTTCCTGAACCAGTTCCTTCAGTTCGAATTCTTTCTTTCATTCTTTCACTTTACACATCTTCATATCTCTCGACTTCATTCAGTTCAGTCACTGTTTTATGATTCATACACGTTCACCATACCAAATGAATTGGTTATCTATGTATCTAGCTATCGCAGTTTGCTAGCTACCGCAGTTTGTTCGCTTCTATCGACATATCTATCACAGTTTATTTGTATCTATCTATATAACTATAGCATTTTGTATCTAGAATATCGCAGTTTCTTCATATCTATCTATCGCAGTTTCTTCATATCTATCTATCGCAGTTTGTTCGTATCTATCTATCTATCTATCTATCTATCTATCTATCTATCTATCTATAGTAGTCTATTTGCATCTATCTATCGTAGTCTGTTCTTATCTGTCTGTCTATCGTAGCCCGTTATCTGTCTGTCTGCCTGTCTGCCTGTCGTAGTCTGTTCGTATCTATCTGTCGTAGTCTGTTCTATCTATCTATCTATCTATCTATCTATCTATCTATCTATCTATCTATCTATCTATCTATCTATCTATCTATCGTAGTCTGTTTCTATCGATCTATCTATCTATATCGTATTCTGTTCGCATCTATCTATATCGTATTCTGTTCGCATCTATCTATATTTGATCATTCATTGTCCTTTGTTTATATACAGATAAAGATGAATGTTATAGAAGCGTCTTTGCATTTACCAATTTTTTTTTTTTTTTTTCATTATGCTGGACTTCTATTATTTCTTTCAAGGATTTTCTCGCAAAGATTTTGATTCTTTCTTTTGGTTTATCCTTCTTTTCAACTTTTTTCTTCCATCATTCAATCAGATTTTTTTTCGTTCATTCATTTCTTTGTGTTATTCTATCTATTCTATTCTTTCTTTTCATTTCTTCTTTCATTTTAACTCCATTCATTGACTTTTAGTTTCCCCACCATACATTATTTTTAAAAAATCTCATCTTGTATTTAATATGAATAAATAAAATAGATATTTGCCTAGACTCAAACACTGCCCACTGTCTCCAGCGCGAATGGCACACATCCCATCAAACAAATGATGAATGTCGATAAGCTACAAGGACACTGTTATTCACTAAACATTAGTCTGACACAAGGCTATATTAGTGGAGTATCGGGGCTGCAGTCGTTAAAGTAACACAATCTTCGGTGTGTACTTGTCGACCTAACACTCAGACAGGTATTTAATTTATTACATTAACTACGACACGAGGCCCCCAAGTGTGAAGCGCTTAGTGAAAATTCAATGAAATCTAGTGGTAATTAATCTGCGACAAAATGTTACTAACCATTGTTTCACAGCCAAGCGATAGTTTTTCTCACTTTTATCCCCCCCCTCACCACGCCATAATTATCTCGGTTCTTCCACGAGCTTCCTCTAGTGCCCTTTAGTAGCAATAGCAGCCGTAAGTAAATAAACCCTGTACCAGCATTCAGCTCGAATATGAAAACACATGAACTCTAAAGTAACTCTCTCTTCCTTCCGGGTTTCCCCTTCGAACTGCTGACATGAACTTTCCACGCTTAAGATAAAAGAACTGTGAAACGCTTCACACTAAAACCCACCTACAGTAAGTCACACATATTCAAGAACGTTTCGTTGTGCATACAATTTATTTCTAATAAAAGAAACTTTACTTTTGTTAATTTTGTTTTAATAAATGTTATCTTTGCATTACAGATTAATTGGTCAGTTTTTTTGGGCATGTAATGTTTATCCCATTATTATTTCTTGTTAAAAATATTTCCGTAAGAAACTTTACACATTTAATTATTGAAGTAGTTAATCACTAAACAGCAAAATAATCTTTTTATTTTCATTCTCTTTTTCTCAACCTCTTTTTCTCTTCCTCTCACCCTCACGCTCTTAGTGTCTCCCTCTTTCTAAATCATAATGACTAAATTACACTTACTGCAACAAATTCTCCCTATACAGCTTAGGGAAATAATGAGTGTGTAAAACCTACGACGTAGTAGTGAGCGCTCAATTGTATTTGAACACGGGAAGGTAAGGTTTTTTTTTTTTTATGAATGAATCATCGTGTTCGAGTGATAACGACAATAAATGCGGCACGGTGAAGTCTTATTCATCATCTCATCAGTACACGGCCTCTTTGATGTTTCAGTCTGTTCATTATCTATCTATCTATCTATCTATCTATCTATCTATCTATCTATCTATCATCTTATCACTACATGGCGTCTTCGATATTTTTTCTATTGCCTGTACTGATTTTCTCTTAAGCTGGTGCACTACAATCGTTCGTCCGTTTACAAATTCAGAATAGTTCTTCTCAAATCAGACTATTTGTGTTTGTGTCTCTCACTCATCTCTCTCCTTCTCTCATCTCCCGTGTTCATAGAATTCTAATGATTTATGTTGTAAATCTTTACCTTACACTAATTTCACTCTCTTCATTATCTTGGGCTTCCATTATTTCCTTCAAGGATTTTCTCCTAAAGACATTGATTCTTTTTTTACCTTACCTTTTTATTTCATTTTTCTTTCGTTTTTCATAATTCATCAGGCTTTAAGCGTCTCAGACTTAGTTGTGGAGGTTAGTTTAGGTGATCATTACTACTGATTAATGAGTTCGATCCTCACTGGGTGCCCCATAGAAAAATGTGACCTTAAATAACTCCACAAGGGTCTAAAATGGTTGTAGGAGTTGAATGCGTTCTTCACAGAATAATGTGTATGTTCAATGGCTCCCATATTTTAAGATGAACATTGAAGAGTTTTGAATGATTATAATCCTTTCCATAATTGATTAAAATTTCCAATTTCAACGATTTTAGAATCGTTCAAGCAAAAGGGAAAATTCAGAAACCCGACATGATTCCAGTGAACCGAAAATTAGAAAATCGTTAGATGTCTGTATTAAAGAATCCAATTTTGATTGGATTGGAACAATCAAGGAAAAATGAATCTTGTACAACCATCAGGAATTACTGGTGCCAGGAAGGGACTACGAAATTGCAAAGCATTTTCCAAAATCAACATTTCACTAAACAAATATTGTAGAAACTACAAATAACTGGGAGAGGTGCATAGAAAATAAAAAAAAAACCAAAACAAAACCAGAACTACTCGTTTGTTCATGATAATGCAAAACCACACATTGCACATGTAATGAAATATCACTGTGAAAATCAAATAAATACATAACATTACATCAATGTCAACCAATGAGTATGAGACCCCAATCCATCTTTCGACTTAACACTCACGTGTGCGATGTCTTAGAGACTGCCCATATTCTCTCTGAGGTGGATGCTTATATATCAGTCTCTAATACCATTCTTTATGACACTTGCAATCCAGACACAGCTGGACTAATCACGTGGATCTCCACTCGGCGCCTAGGAGGTAATCTCAGAATAATTCTGTACTTGATTTCTACACTCACACACAAACGCACGCCTCCCACACACATAATATTGCAAACGTTCAATGCGCTCGATTTCTAGGGTTTGATTAATTTACCAGATTCATCAAAATTGTTATCAACTTAAATCTTAAAAAAACATCTTAATCTTAAAAATCTTTAAAAAAAAACAAAAAAACCCCAAAAAACAACAACATTGGTGCATATTTTTAAAGCCAAAGCTTTTTACTAACAGGGAAAGTACAGACCATATCTTCAAAGATTCTTTTAGTCGTAGTCCCAAGAATTTTCTAAAGATATCAGACATTTCTTTTTTAATCATTTCACCCCAAGCAAGGCAATAAAACCACTAGGACGCAAGAAGTTACTGATTCTTAGAGAATATGAGAAAAACTACTATTAAGGAGAGAGGACAATAAAAGAATAAGAATTAAGAAGACAAAAGATAACGATTGACATTGCATTTAAATTTTATAAGATAAAAATTGACTGGGAAGCAAGAAGTTCGAAGAGAGTTCCTCAAGTGAAAAGTGTGACAGAAGAAACTGTTAGCATAGAACTTACAGTTACAACTGAAAACTGTTGAGACCTTGCCGCCAATCTAGTACTGCGATTAAATTCATAAAGTCTAGGTACTATAGAGAAACAATTACCATGAAAGTTTTTATAGAAAGGACACAGGGAAGCTACCTTACGAGGTGGGAAAGTGACTGAAGCCAAAATGTCAGGTCAGGACCAACAACATTGCAGATTCTTCTTTGGATTCACATTCTTATCGATAATATTACTTGTAAACGAACTACAATTAATATTTCAGGTCAGCTATTGGTTCTCAAACAACTTAATAAGCTTAGCTTTTTCACATCACAAGACTAAAAACTACAGCAGTAATGATCTGTGAGACTAGTTTGTTAAATATTACACCACAGCTTATGAAAATTAATCTAAAACTTTTGCTGAATCCAGTATGTTGATTCCTAGGTTTGCATGAAACTCTTTTAAACATCGTTAATGCTAATTGTTATCACCCGCAGGTAATTAACGGATAGCGAATCATAAACAAATGTGGCTATTTACTTATTCTGGCACAAGGCTATTGGGCGCTCGATGAAGTCAAAGAACTAGAACAGCTAGTAAACCATCACTGCACAACGAAGCGCCTATCAGTATTTATCAAGCTTAGTTTAGTCTTACATAAGACCACAAGTACGGAGCACTCAGTGAGGATCGAACTCATTACAATACAAATAGACTGTAGGGGTAGCATATTAAACAATACACAATGACAATGCACCCGATTCTTTAGCGTATCGTTATTTAAGCTCGATGTCACAATTGAGATTAATCCTTATTACAGATGTGAAGGTCAGCTAGAATAGCTTGAAGAACAATTTACTATTAAGGTAGAGGACATACACTGATTTTAGTCGGTAACCCCCCGGCTTCCTACATCGGGCAGCAACTCTTAAACAAAGAGAAAGAAAATTCCGTGAGATATTGGGATATGGACCTAATTATTTTACATAAACAGTTAATTATCAAATGACGTCGGAACGGTATTCAGTAAGTATTTAGGTAAATAGAAACATTTTCTTCAAGTGCTTAAGTGTTGACGTTTACCTGGTAATCGAGGATTCAATCGCTGTGCTATTCTTTAGTTCTACCATTTCAGGCCTTTACATCTCGGATATGCCATACTATTGCCATGGAATCGAATCATCCTCATTCACTTCGTATTTCAAATGTAAGGAGAATGGCCCACTCAATATTTCTTCAAGAACTGCCACTTCGTGTAGAAGATTCTTACGTAGATTCTACAACACTACAATATTCAAATCAATGGTCAATAGTTATCTAGTCTCCCTATCCTCAAAGTCTTCACTTCCTACAACCTCTTTTTTTTTATTTATCTAACACACTTCCTTCATCAAAACTATTTTAACTCTAACCCTCTACCTTGAGTGACTATCGAGGCATGTACTAGGTAAACTTTATTATTAAAGAAAGTAGTAAAGTTGAAACACGCTCGCTGGTTTAGTGGAATGGACAGAGCCATCTTCGCAAGGACGGATTAGGTAAGAGTAATTAATATAAAATATGTTCAAGTAAGGGCAATAGAATAAGAGCAGTATAGCTAATTAAAATTGACGATAGACAACTGAAGAAGGTCCGCCGGACACAGCAGTCGAACCAACTTCAAACGTTTAAATGCAACAGCCATCGTCTTTTTCTGTCTACTTAACTTTATTATTTCTATTGTCCTATCTCCTCACTAACGTCTTTTCTGTTTCTTTTAATGTCAGAAACCGCCTGCGTTTTAGAGTCTTTATCGCCTTGCTCGGGATGAAATGATTAAAAAGAATGTAGATTTGTTTTATAGACCGAATGCTTAATTAAAGCGGAAAGGAATAAATGTCGCATTTTTTTCGTTTCGAATGTAGCGGACACATTTCTGTTCTGTTTCAAGAAACTCCGCAACTGAGCACCAGAAAAAGTGAAAGACAAACTCATGACTCTCCCTTCTATTTTCTCATGTTGTTATCGTCCGAGTAAGTTGCCAAGAATTTCTGTCTTACCGTTTACTATGTTAATTGAATTTTACATAAAACAATACAAAGTTGATGTTAGCCTATTGAGAAAACCAATGAAATTGTTATGGCGACACACCACATAAAGTAGCTATGTGCTTTCAAACCATTTTCAGATATAATAAAGCAACAAACATCGAAGAGTTGGACAAAGATTCTAGGAACCCAGACGAGGTTATGCCAAAGGGCAGAGTTTCGTCTGGTTTCCTAGACAAACCCGACTCCGTGTATGCGGGGTCTACGAGGAACTTTTGCCCGAGTACTGGCTCGTAATCGCCCCACATAAAAATCGACCTTCTGCTACATCCTGCTTTGTGGGGAGGTTGGTAAATACCGATTCTAAATGTATAGTCAAGAGAAACTATTTTTCATTGGGAGCCTCGCTGTAGATGAATGATTTCGTAAATACCAATTAAATGGTTTAAAACGCTAAATATATTTTTAAAAGCCATGTCAGCGTTCGTTTCTCTTAAATAAATATAGTGGCAGTTTTATTGTATCAAAACCTTACAAAGAAGGGAAATAATTTCAAATTATTGCCATACACTCAGCAAGACTCAATAGCCACTCAAGGTAGAAGTTTGCTAAATTACGTTGTTGTATAGAGGAGGAAGTAATTGTTCACTGGAAGAGTATGTAGAATAGATAACAATTAGGCATACACTTGAAGAGGTTCACATTGTAGTGATCGGGGAAGCATCCTCTCGGGAGTCTGTTTCACAAAGTAGTCGCTCTTGGAAAGAAGCTGTTCGAATGTAACTTCCTTCTTACCAATGGAATAAGAATGGAATGAGGATTTCTGTTTATATGGCACGGCAGGTCTTAGATATAAAGGTATGAACTGGTGGAATTAGCGAAAGTAACTGGTCAGAATATTTTCTGTGAAAATAGCAATAGAGTAGCGATAGGCTTACGATGTTGTGTCTGTGGGGAAAGGTGTTGTAGGGTAGAAAATAATTAATCATCTACAAGGCGGTGTCAATACGTTTCAACTCTGACAAAGCTGGGAAGAAAGGGTTGGACATCTCCAACTTAGATGGGGTAGCAAATCTCCATTTGTGGCTTGATTTGACTTTTGTAAAGATAAAGCAGGTTAGGAGGAGTCAAGTAATTTTGGTGGCAGTATCTTTTCCTCAGTAAAGATTTGTACCAACAACACTTAGAAACGATGTTAATACACAATATATTATACTTTAGGATGTTAACACAGATGTGTACACTTGTAGGCATACAATCTTGCAAATAGCAAATAACCTACTGCCGTACATTATTCCACGCACCTGACACTTTTTGACGCACGCAAGAGATGTAGGTGGGCTAAAAAATCGAGTCAGGAATCGTGTATCATTCATATTGAATGGAGGAGGCAGGTCTGATCTGATAATTGTGCTGATCAGAAAAAAAAATTTATTAAACATCTTGCAAAGCATGTTGGGTGGTAAGGGCATTGAATAATGGAAAATTCGGTAACAATGAAGTAAAAGTCGACTTAAAATTGATTTTAGGGCCGTTCTGGAGTGGGTATTTGGGAGATAAGCGCCTTCCCTTATATTTTTAAATAACTGAAAATCATGGGGTCCAGATAAAACCCCACTATAGCAATACCAGGGCCGTACATTCTGGAGGCTGTGGGGCTAAGGCCCCCCAACAATATTTTGAAATAAATATTTTTTAAATAAGTATTTATTTAATTTCTATACTCTATTGCTTTGAAGCAAATAAAATCGATTTATCTAAATTAAAGTGAAATTCTTGTATCTTCTTTTCAAATTATTATTTTAATAAAAAGTAGTATATAAATCAAGTTTTACATATTTATTTCTTTTTAAAGAAAAAAAAACTATGTAGCCTCATTTCTATTTAAAAAATATAGAAGAGAAGACTTAGCCCCCGAATGCACATCCCAGAACGGCCCTAAAATCACTTTTTAATCGATTTTTATTTTATAGTTACCGAATTTTCCTACCTTTTCAAAACTACTGAATTTTCCGTTATTGAATTTTCCGGGGACCATGAACATTATGTGGGCAGGCATTATCTTACTCGGACAGCACATCATTTTCATGTTGCAGAAATGCTAGCAGAACAGGTTGAACAAAATTCTAGACGTATATGACGCCTTCTTCCACATGCACTTTACATTTAAGAAGATGTCAGGTGGATGTCGCAAATGACCATTTCTTGAATGATTATAGAAACTGTTTCCATTATTCAATATTACTGAACGCTTTTCGATCTTCTAGGTGACTCTTGGAACACTATTAGTGATATAACGACGGTACTGTGGCGTAAGTGGGTGTCTAGTTTCAAGTAAAGGATTCAAAACAGGTCGTGTTGATAACGCATGTGACAACATTTCTAAAGACCGACTTTAATTACGATAGCAAGTTCTTTCTACTTTATAGAATTTATATTATAATTACTTGCAAATAGAGAAATAATACATAAAGGGAAGCTGCTTTGTAATTATCCAACCCTGAAAATCCATTTGAAATTTAATAGCTAATCAACAGGAGTCTTGGTTTAAATAATTAATGGATTAAATAAACACAAATCAGGCATGGTTAAAAATTAAAATGTTTTTTGTAATAAAGATTGGAGATCTTCATAAAATGAGGGGAAAATAAAACGTGGAAAGATGAAGAATTGTTGCATAGAACAATGACACCTGATGATACCTGATGAAATAAGGGTACGTGAACTTTGGAAAAATCTATAAAATTATTATTATTATTATTATTATTATTATTCATCAATCTTTTCTTAGTTTTCTCTTTTAACATTGACATGATTTTCTTCTTAGCCTTTGTAACAAACACAGTAGATTAACATACAGAAACTGGATCATTATTACCGTGGTGAGCACAAAGCACATTCATCACACTAATTAACACATGTTAACTTATAAACAGGGCTAGAAATTGCTTTATGCTTAGAACGTTTTAACGGTATTGAGCTAACAAAATCTTCGTTACGATGTGCCGCTTTTGCTGTGTTACGGCACACGCACCTACAAACATCGAATCATTAGTATACAGATCGAGTCTCTATTCCTTTCCTACATTAGAGGTTAAAAGTTAGGGGGCATTTTCTGGATTTCGTCTAAAATTTGAAGTTTGTGTGTCTTTTCAGAGCTAATTTACCAGCTCATGTCGGATCAGAGGGACATTCTATTCTTGAAGGGTTTTATCATATATTCAATAATAATAATCACAACAAATGTGGCACATGAAGACATCAATAATTCCAGTGGTAGTTGGAGCCCTCGGATTGATTGGAAAACTTTCCGATAAACTCATTGAAGTGATTCTTGGTGGCTGAATGCCTTTAATAAATACAAAAAAAAAAATTAACTCACAAGCACAGCTCACATATTACGAAGAGCTTTATCTATGTAAAATCGTGTGATCTTAATATTTTTTTTATAAAAAATGATCAGTTAATGGAAGAAATCAAAAAGTAATTTCTTATTTTTGGTCTCTGTTTGGGACCTGGAAGGAAATGTGTATACAAATCGTAATAATAATAATAATAATAATAATAATAATAATAATAATAATAATAATAGCAATAAAATTAACTCATTATTGTAAAACGTTTTCTTAATGTGTTTTCTCTTTTTGTCTAATCGACCTTGCTGATAATGGAAAACTAAAGCTGGCTGATTTTAAATTTTAAGTAACACTTTCTTTAAAAGAGTGGATGACATGTACTAATGGGTTAAATAGTTTCAGCATCCTAGCTTAGTAGGAATTATTTAAACCAAACAAGGTATGAAACTTACTAATTATTAAATCCAAAGGGTGTCTTTAAAACTTTTGGCATATAGTGTATGTGCATTTCGATATCATTAAAATTAAAAGGTACAACTGTTAGCCTTTCACCTTTTAAAGTCTATCTATCTTGCTAGCTAGCTACTGAGAGAGAGAGAGAGAGAGAAAAAAGTAAATATATATATGTTGCACATATAAATGAAGGCTTTATTACATAGTCGTTCACTACTTCGATTTGTATTCCAAGTGGTTTACTTAATTCTTTGTGTTAAGTCTCCCACTGGCTCTTTTACAGGTGCCTTCCTTTTCTCTCTCTTTCTTCTTTGTATTACATTGCAGAAATACTAGTTGCAGCAAGCGCAACAAAAATAACAGCAGCAGTAGCAGTCAGAGACACAATCAATGACATATCGATCTATCCACGCCCATTCACAACTCGATCTCTTTACTACTGTTACTGCAACGGAAGGAAATACATTTACAACCGCCTACTTTACTATTTTTCTACCTTTGAATCGAATCCATAGTCACCTGCTTTCACAAATATATTACGAATGGCGAATGATTTTTTCAAATATTTTCTTCTGGTCTTCTGCCAAAAACGAACTTATGCTTCATAAATCCCCCCAGCACCTATTGTTTCACAATTATTGACAGTATGAAATAATAATAATAACAATAATAATAATAATAAAGAAATGTTGCCTTAAAGAAATACAAAAATTGTACTTACACATACAGCTCTCACATTACGAAGGGCTTTATCTATATAAAATGTGTGTGATATTAGATTTTCGTCTTGTTGCTTTTGTTTGTTTTTTTTTTTTTGTTTTTTTTTTTTTTTTTTACAAAAAGGATCAGTGGAAATGTCATGAAGCCATTTCTGACCATAGGTCTCTGATTGGGACCTGGAAGGAAATGTGTATACAGCAGTAGCAACAACAACAATAATAAGTTTCAGTCAGTTATGTGAGATGCGGGATACATGCTTAGGCGATCATGTATCTTTCGATACATGACTGACGAGGCAGATTTTTCTAGCAGTAGGTTGTCATTTCTTTCTGTGGTAGACTAGTTGCCATCCAAGGATATATAACCCAGTCTGTTCTGATATTTACCCATAACTGGTAGAAGAAAAATAAGATTAAAGACTTTGATAGTATGCCACACTCTTGGACCTTTAAGACTTTGGATATGTACAAAGTCTCCTCGGTGCTAGTAAATTTCTTTAAACACAGCATAAGAATGTGGAAAACCACATTATACCTAAATCACACCAAAGGCACTGCCACTTCCAGTCGCCTGAAAATCCGACGAGGAATCTTTGAAATAAACCCCCTGTCATCTCTTCAGTTTTGTCTGTATTTAATCCCCCTTACGCATGAACTAGACAATAATAGTCATGGATACAAAGTAAACAATAATTAATCTCAAACTCTGCTATGCCTTTGGATATCTCAGTTTTAGTTAATTTCCTTTATAACTCAACTCCCTAAGTTTTTGAAGTAACACCTCTTTGGGTTAAGTCACTTTTGGATCAATGAACCAACGCTTTTATCCACTGGGCCATGTATCATTGGGTACTCTAGTGAGTAGTTATTGGGTACTTATAAACATAATGTCTCAGTAACCATTCAACGGTCGAAACGTGGAATGTGACAATAAAGAGGAGGATAACGGTTTTCATCTTCTGAGACTAAAAAAACTTTTGTCTCTTGAAATCTCTAATTGAGACATGGACCACTACTACAGTTTCTACAAATCAGGCTGTATGTATAAAAACATAATGCAATGAAAGTAATCGCTTTTAATGAAACACTTTTTCTGAAGCAAACTTTATATCAAGAGAAGAAGCTGACACGTTGTGCTTCCAAGCCCGGGCCTTCTTCTGGTTGTCAAACTTTTTCTCGAAGCTTACCTTTCTAGCTTGGGCCTTGATGGCTACCTGAGTGCAGAAATATTGAACAAAATTTTGGAAGTCGGCTTTGAAACAATGCCTCTCTCCAGGGTCATTGTCTGAAGACAGCTTCATTGAAAGGACGGCTTCTACTTATGCAGTAATGGATTTAAGAATTCATATATATATATATATATATATATATATATATATATATATATATATATATATATATATATATATATCTCGGTATCTCCACAAATTCGCGATACTTAAGGTTTAAAATGAATTTTTTAAATCTTTCTTGAAGCTTTTATTTTGGTTTTAATTTCAAGCTAATAGATTAAATTTAATATTTCCTATGAGCAAAATAATTCGTTCAATTTTTTAAAAAATAATTTAAATTGACTGGTATGAGTTTTCCTTTTGAAATTGCTGAAATTGTTTATTTTAGCGCTATTTTTTTTCTGAGAATTTATTTTTGGAATATTGGTTGATTTAAAGTATAATTAATTGGATTTGAACCAAATATTACTTTAAGTTTAAAATATCGCAGAAATGTATTTTTCTAACACAGCGGTAGCTGTTCATTTAAGGTGTTGACATATTGATAACTTGAATGACTGATGGAAATTTGTCTAATGTTTTTTCTACAGTGGATATATCTGTAAAAATAATTGGGGAATATAATGTGAACGCCATTTTTATATAATTTTTAAATACTCAGTAGTCTGAATAATCTCATAATGTATATATCTACAAAAATCGGTACGTTTATATACAAACAAAAAATTGCAAAATTCTTTTTAAAATATTGGGGTTTGTAGAATTGTATTAAGTTTTTCCATTTATGATTAATAAAGATATTTTTGCTTATCACCTAACCGTTACAAATTAATACAGAATCTTAAAAGATGTAAATCTTTATAAATTATTCTAATAAAAAAATGAAAACAATTCTTGTAAGAATTCATTATTCACCGAAAACATTTTTCTTAAGACAATAGTATCCTTAATATATCTTATTCATAAAAGCAATTAAAAGCTTTTCTATTTAAAAATATCGTAGCTTTATTGCAATTTTATGATTCAGGGCAGATTTTCTGTAAATGATGTTTCTGTTTTACAAAAAGAAAGAGATGATTTAAATTCTCCAAGGAGTTCTTCTTTTAATTAATATAAACATTAAGCTATACGCTAAACTTTGCTATAATAATCCTCCACACACCCGGTGATGCAAGAAAAACAAAATTTTTGACCAAAATTTAGAACGTCCTAAAAGGGATTAAAAATATAATTAAATAATCAAAAAAAGTTTAGTCTTTCCTCTTAATAGCATAAAGATTTTGACGATAAAACTTTGTTTTTATCAAATTCGGGTTTTTTCTCATCATAGTATACTTTTTTTGTAACGAATTAGTGGCGCTACATATATATATATATATATATATATATATATATATATATATATAATTATTTATTTTTAAAGAAAAAAAAAATTTATAACATAAATATATTATAAAATCACTACAAAAATAGCCATTTTGTTTCAACACCCTCGGTGTCTTATCAAGTGATGACGTCATCACTTGATAAGACACCGAGGGTGTTGAAACAAAATGGCTATTTTGTAGTGATTTTATAACATATTTATGTTATAAATTTTTTTTTTCTTTAAAAATAAATAATTATATCTGCTCTACTTTGTATTGAGCACTCTTTTAAGAATAGTAATTGTTGGTTATTGGAATTCATTCCATATACACCAATCATATACTTGGGTATATATATATATATATATATATATATATATATATATATATACGTATATATATATATATATATATATATGTATATATAAACTGCACGGATGTAAAATTCCATCACATAGTAAAAATCATTTAAGGTTCATCATATGACACACACACACACACACACACAGAAACAAACATTTGTCAAAAATGAATCTTGCATGCCAGTTATTTTGTCATTTGAGAGACCCTGTCACTGACGAAGATAAAAAAAAATCATAGTCATATATTGGTCATAACGAAACATATCTCGAGAAGATTGACGGGTCAATTCTCTAAACAAAGCACCATATATAAACATTTACCGTAAATCCATAATACTCTTTCTATAATTATTAACATATTGTAATCAACAATACAACAGTACTCAACCAATTAATTGCAAAAAAAACTAAAAAAACTAAAAAAAAAAAAAACAATTAAAATTTTGAGGCCTCTTCACACCAAAAGTCAACAACCTACTAGTTTTCTTTTCAATCTCGACGTGCATGTGTTAAGATGCGTTTGCATCGTAAGGTTATTTTGGTAATGTGATGCTGAAATTTCTGAAATTTCACTACCATAGCTGGGAACTCACGTTCATTTTAAACCGTTCCATGTAGACAGTTGGCAACTTATTCGCTCCGATGGCTATCTCAACTTGTACCTTTTCTTGAAAAATGACCAACGATAGTTGAAAGTACACAATTTCACCAAGTATTATCTTAAGTTCCCAACTGACATCAAACAACTTATTCGATACCAGCAGAAATGCACCAAATGGCTGAAGATATATATCTATTCGTTTTATTTCATAAAACTTTTAAAAGAAGGGATGTTACCAACATACACTATGCTTAAAATTTGTATAAGAGATGTGACAATTAAGCGAATGACCTTGAAAAATCAAAGTTTGCTTAGTTGGTCACTCTTAGCTGGTGTTACCTTTAAGGTACTTTCCATGTAAATCTATGCATTTTGTGAGACGGTGATGTGATTGCTTGAAACATTCTTGAAACAGGTTTTCTGGAATACCTTTCAGTAATGTCGTCACGTTTTGCTGGATGTCCGGAATGTCAGCAAATCTTTCGAATTTGGAAGTCGTAAAAAATGTGGGTGTCCTAATTTTAAAAAAGATTTATTGTCCAGGACTTGGCGAACACGCATCATGCGCAAGAGTAATCTAATATCGGCGGATCCATTTGTTAGGCTAGAGTTCGATTTTTCTTCTACCAAACAGATTCCGCTCATCTTTTCAGCACTTCCAAATTAACATTTGCATTTCTTCTTTATGTTTTTAGTTTTAACTTCTTGCATCATCAGGCTACTCTTCTGGCCGTTCATTGAACCGTCTGTGCCCCTCAGAAACATTCGATTTTATCCTTGCATATTTACAATAAGGCATTTTTAATAGGGCTAGCGGCTCAAGATAACTGAAAACCCTACCTGGATTTATTATCGGTGGGCGTAAATCTTAACAATATAAGATACGCAGAGGACTACATTAATAGTCGATTCGGAATTAAAACTACATTATCTCCTAGATAGGGTGGTAGAAGAAAGCAAGATAAAAGAACTAATCATCAATTGCAAGAAGACAGAAAGTATGGTCATTAGCAAGAGAGAAAGCCCAAAGTGCGAGTTACTAAATGAAGATATAAACATGAAGCAGGTGCAGAAATTCAAATATATGGGAAGTGTTTTAACAGAGGATTGAAAATGTGACACCGAGATCCGAACACGTATTTGACTGGCGAAAGAGACATTCCTTCCCAAAACTAAACAAGGTGCTGAGAAACGCGAAATGTCATCAGAAACAAAGAAAAGATTGATGGATTGCTATGTGGCATCCATCCTCTTTTATGGCAGTAAATATTGGACAATCTCACCAGAGATGAGGAGAAAACTGGAAGCAGCAGAAATGTGGTTCTACAGAAATATACTGAGAATCCCATGGACGAAGTGAGTAAGTAACAAGGAAGTGTTAAAGAAAATGGCAACAGAAAAAACAATTATACAGCTGGAATTCTTTGGACACAATGAAGAAGAGGACTTCGAAAACCTATGCGACATGCTGAGAGTAAGATAGATGAGAGATTGCAACGAGCCACGTACTTTACGGGCTTGTGTCAGTGGATGGTGGTACAGAGTTGCGTAGGCCTTAGCAAAAGTAGAAAAACTACTAAGGACCACACACGATAGAAAATTCTGGTGGGCATGATCGCCTAAGCCCTGAAGGGACGCGACTTATAAAAGAACATTTCACTAACGCTTTTACCAATTTTCACGCAAAACTTGATATTAATCCGTTGCTTCCGACTCCTTTCACTCATTGTCTGCCAACAGTATAATATGAACACATACAATTTACTCTACTGTTTGGCTTCGAATAGTCTGTCTAGTCAGCATCTCAAAAAAGTGGAACGTCTTCATACGTTCGCAGGTACAAATGTTTGCTTAACTTATTATTCCGATGATACGTTGCGCAATGACCGCCGAGAAAGATAAAGAAATTTTAAAAGATAAGAAAAAGAACTGTTCTTGTATTCTTTTGAGCCTTGAGCGATGTTTTAATTTGTTTTTGAAAAAAAAAATCAATAGAAACAGAAATTAAAAGAAAAGGGTCGAGACAAGTTAATGATATAACGTTGAGAAAGAAATTTATCTATTTCTTCTTTTCCAACTATTTTTGTCACTAATTTTCACTCACTATAAGGCCTAAGGGCCCCTCAAGGTAGATGGTTACTGTTTGGAGTTATATTAGAGTAGGAAAGAACAAGCGTTAGGAGTATAGCTCTGAAGCGGACTATATCATTAAATAGCATGTTAGATTGAGCTCTTGTGACGAGCAGCAGCTAAACTACTCTGAATTCAAAACTGTCGAGAAACCAATAGTAAACTGTTCCATTATCTTTCACATGATGTCATAGAAATTCACAGATAATAAAGAAAAGAAATCAGTGTAGAGAAACGATCGTCTCCACCCTGAAGTGACATGTCATTAAAAAAAAAAACAAAAAAAATCAGAGATGTCCGATATGTTTTTCCTTCGGAAAATTTGTGGTCACGAATAAATAAATGTCCACATTTCTTACCGTTTTCTTCACTGCTTGTTCAAAGTAACGTAATAGTCCTGATGACGATGAATAGAGCCATACTCATCGATTAGAAAAAAGATGTATTTAGATTTTTCTGTTAATTCACCCCAAAATAAAAAGAATTTATATTTCACACCAAATTCTTCCAGAGTAAGGCCCTTCCATTGAAATCTGGTTGGGTTGACCTTTGAGATCACCCCGGGGGGGGGGGCTATTTCTCGACTCGGTGCGCTATTTCTGAGTCTTGCGTTCGCGCTTACCTCGATAAACAAGCCAAAAATAACCTTAACTCTAACCCGTACCAAACATTTAATAAAAAATAAAGAAACTTTGATTTAAAATCTATAATTTCAAAAGAGTGCCAAAAATTTTAAAAAGCCCCCCAAAACAAAGAAACCTTGATTTAAAATTTATAATTTCTTTGGGTGAATTAATATTTGCGGTAAGTACTTTACATTATTTAAGGTGAATTAACAGGAAAGAGCCAAGTATTCAATGGGAAAATAAATTCAGGCTCAAATATAACCATCGCTAAAAAAGACACAAATTCTTATAAGATTGACTAAAACAACGAGGAATCATTGATATTTACTAAAGACCAAACTGAGGGAAATGCAAAGTACAGTAATCTTGTTTTACTAATCTTTAAAGGGTGCCTGGCTAGTGGTACAGATTTCGCCGCGAAAAGTGAAATCAGCAAGCCATGTTAAAATTATAGCCTAGCCTCCTGTGTTCACCTTCGCACAAAGGCTATTGCGGAATCTGTCTATTTTCCCCTCCCAGTTGTGGCTTAATTAACACGATAGATTGGGTTCTTTAGGCTTGGGTGGGTAGTATATAACAATTCACAGATAATAAAGAAACGGAATTTGAGCAGAAGGCAAAAAGGGTGCCACTCCACTATCTTTCCCAAGAAGGCATATCAAATCACAGATAATAAAGAAACGGAATTTAAGGAGAAGGAAACAGGAAACTCCTTCATTATCTTTCCCAAGAAGGCATATCAATTCACAGATGATAAAGAAACGGAATTTGTGAATTGTCATGCCTTCTTAGGACAGATAGTGGAGTGGTTTCTTGTTTCCTTCACAGATTCTGTTTCAGAAACTAGATCTGCAGGGAGCCATGAACGCTTACGTCATGATCTGACATGGCATTAAAAGAAATCTTCAAAGTAAACGAAATTTTTCTGCCTATTTAGTTATGAAAAGCGACACTGAAAATAGTAGATTTTACCAGGGCACGACAGATTACGACATGACTAAATTCGAAATGACATAGCTGTTTTGGCCATGGGGCAAGAATCTTTTAGTGATGTCACTGTTTTTGTTAGAAATAAAGTTTTAAAAAATTGCCGTGTCCATCAGAATGTTAGGGATTCAGATTCTCTACAGATTTATTTTCTTTAATATCTGAGAATTGCCATAACTTCCTTGGAAAGATAGCGCAGTAGTTTCCTGTTATCTTCTTTTATTTACCCTGTCTCTTCAGATCATGAGCAATCATGGCTCTTCCTCAGCTTTCAGTCCTTTGTAGATTTAAACGATGTTTGTCTCTTTACCATTCCTCGTTGTCTCTACAAATATATATTTACTAAGCAATATTATATTTTTGGGAAGCTACATGATAATGAATGCTGGTTGGTTCGCCTTCACGCAGGGGATTCTCTTATCTTGTCAATAAGCTTTTAGTTAGTTTTCCTATTTCTAAGCTTCGTAACTTTTCACGCATTTATGTAACTGCCAGTATTTCTGACAACAATGAAAGACATATCAATAGAAACGGCGCAAACCAGGAATGTATTCATTTTATCTTTGTATATTTCGAAAATTTCGAAAGGAGAAAAGGGTTAAAAAAAAAAAAATTGATATAAAAGTCATTTGTGTCCAATGAAGAAAACCAGAGGTTTTTGTTTGCAAAAAATTGTTTTCATCGCCAGACTAAATTTCTAGGAAAAATGTACGTAGGTTCAATTTTTTTAGTACGCAGTACTTGAACACGTGGTTTCATTTCAAATGTGACTGAAATATATATATATAGCATATAGTTTCTAGCATATCGTAAACATAAGAACCTAAAAGAAATCATAGGTAGTAACCACATTTCAGGGGACAAGGTAATCCGTAATAAACTAAAAACAAAAACAACAGGATTTTCCCAACCATGTAACAAAAAGTTTATGCTGCAACCACATTAGACACACGAATTCATTCACTAGCTCAGTCACTAAATCTACTTTCAAAATCTACCACGATTCTAACTGTAGAAGTCATAACATAATTTACCTCCTAGAATGCACACTATGCCAGAAACAATATGTAAGAAATTAATAATTATCGCAATCGAATTAAGTCGAGTCCCCATGAAAAATTATTGCCTGTAGAACATTTCCGCCTAGAAAAACACGGTTTCAAATCCCATGCTAAATTCACAATAATTGAGAGAATAGAAAAGTTCAGAGCTGATAACATTAGAAAGATTTTAGAGTTCCATGAAAATAAGTGGATACAACGACAGACATGCTTACGGAGGTGTTGAGGCCTCACACTTATACACACACCCACGCGAACATACACACTTACACACATCATACTCACTCACTCCCTAATGAGCCAAATGATAACACACACGCACAGCAATATACACGCTTACACATATATTCACTCACTCCCTAAGAACCAAATAACACACACACACACACACACACACACACACACACACACATACACACAGACACTTAACATCCCCTCTCCAGGAACCAATAAAACTGTCAAACTGTCCAGGGGAATTCAGAGCAGCATAGATCCATCCACCTCTTATCTCAAATAACAACTTAAAAGAGACTGTTTGACCAACACAAGGAATGTTAAAAGATTCATGTTAAAAAGATAAAACAATAAAAAAAAAACAAATGAAAACTACAGACAAAAGTTCATTTTCTCCATCAAGACATTCATTTCAGTAGTTCACTGCTACCAGCAAGCAGAAGTATTTCTTCTCCTGATGATGGTCATGATGGCCGAAACTAGTCGAGGAATCTAAATGAAATAATAATAATAAAAGCGAAAGAATATTTATCTACAAAACCTAATGATATTTAAAAATTAAAATCTTCAGGCACACTGGGTTTGTGTGTATATATATGTGTGTGTGTGTGTGTGTGTGGAATTGTTTTAGCGTATTTATTATATTTTATTCTTCATATTTTTGCTACACGTGTTTCCGGTCACGTGAACTTCTTCAAGCAAATTAAAGGAATCAATTTTTTAAGGAATAAAATTTCCTTTTCTTTTAATATTTCACTGTTAATTTTCTGTATTTTTAGTCACCCTTGATGTCATTCTTTTGACTTTTGGCAAACGTGATTTTCTGACTAATTAGTAATAAAGTCATTAGGCTTTGTCTTGGTGGTGGCGATGACAGGTGTGTTGATGATAGATGCCCGCTATCCACACATCACCCCTGAGACTGTCAAATGTATTTCCATTTGTGTGTATCGTTTGTGAGCCTGTGTGTCCCTGTTAGCTTGCATTCGTAGATGTGTCGCGATACAAAGAATCTTCTGTTGTTGAGTAATTTTATGTTGCTTTTGTGAAGGGCAACTGTGTGGTTAAGTGCTTGGCTGATGTCTATATATCAATTCTTGAATTTTGTGTATTTAAGTGCATAGGTCTTATTTTTAGACTTGCAGTTTAAATTTGTATTTATTGAGAATGTAGTTGTGGGGTTTTCAGAGGTGTAGGAGTTCCCTTCTATAATGACATCACAAACCCCACATCTATTTTTGTTGCATTTTGTGATGCCCTGTATATTGTGTTGATTAAATTTGGATGAGGTTAATATATGTCTTAGGTTTTTAGATTGGTGTTTGCTTTTAATTATTTTGGGTTTTTTTAATATATATTTCATTTTATCATTCTTGTTAAGTAAGTCTAGATTTCTTGTAATTTCCGTAAATAGGGTTTGTTTACGTTACGTTTTTTTAGATTTCGTATTTGATCCAGAGGTGTTTTTTCTGTTAGTTCAAAACCTTTGTTTATTAGTGTTGTAGGGTAGCCTCGTGTTTTTAGAGTTCTATATGGTTCTTCTAGGTGGGTTTTTCTGATGTGTTTGTCGGTTACTATAGTGCAAACCGCACGTGCTAGGAAATGGGGGATGGATTCCAGACAACATTTTGGGTGGTGGCTCTTGAAATGAAGATATTGTTGGGTGTCTGTAGTTTTGTGACAGATATCTGTGATTATGTGAGTGTTTGTATTTCTAATGAGTATATCTAAAAATGGTAATTCGTTAATATATATATATATATATATATATATATATTTAAAAAAACCAGACCATTTTAAGGTTCCATGTAATAAATTATTTCACCACAGCCCTTTTAAATGACTGCGGATCATCAGACTTTACTTCCAAAGGTTGAAACAATATATATATATATATATATATATATATATATATATATATACATATATGTTAAAAAACATGCATAATATCATACATTGATTTCTCAACTCTGAGTTTCATGCTGACGCAATTCTCAAGTGCTGTTATTTTGGCGGGTAAATATCGTTTTTTTTTTAATATTTCTACTTAACGCGAGATATTTTATTCTTGGGGTGGATTATTATTGCTGTTAAAACGTATTTTAGTTTAATTTTAGATTTTAATTTCGTCCCAGATTACCATGTAAGATTGAAAATAAAGTTGGAAATAAGAATTGTTATCAAAAGTAATAGACAATAAAAACGTTTGGAAATCAATGGGGTAACTCTATTTTTTTCTTGAAAATCAATAAAGTAATTAATAATATTATTAATAAATAAAAATAAAATAAAATAAATAAAAGTAGTGATATCAATAATAATAAAATATGCTGTGATAAAATAAAATTAAGGTACTAAAAAGTAATCCATATCAATGAAAATAAAATAATATAAAATAAAATAAGATAAAATAAAATAAAATAAGGTTTACTGGCAAGAAATTAGAAATACTTCAGAATAGCTTCAGTCGGGAGTTGCTGAGTGTTGTGGTATAGTTTTTATGTTAGGTCAACGAAGGGTAGTAAATGGACTGCACCTATAATGTTGCCTATATTTTCCATCATTTTCATTAAATTCATAATCTGCACATAAATCGTGTAGAAAAGACTTGTTGAAATTATATATATATATATATATATATATATATATATATATATATATATATATATATATATATATTCTGAAAATTGTCTCATTCTGCAAATCAGTCTTTGTCAATAATTGATATGGTAAAACTGATATGGTAAAAAGTCCAAATATTGAGTAGTAAGTGTTGGTAATTGAAAATCGCTTACCGTAGATCTTGGCAAGGCCAGCATATGATTTTCTTCTTTACATGTAAATTCGAGATTTGTTTTCCTTTTTACTTAAAGTAAGCATTTTTACAACTTCCCTTTTGGATACCTGAATTGCCAGTAATATTACCTTTATGCATTTGGATAATGAGGAAGATTGTATCTTTGACAGTACTATTTTTGAAGCAAGAATATCAAACAATTTGTTGCTTCTGTAACGTGAGAACCCTTTTATCATTTAAAATACCTGGAAAAAAAAAGAAGCTAAATGCTGAAATTTTTTTATCAGGAAACTTATTCTCTTGATTGGTATGGAGATCGGTTAAGTCAAAGGGAGAAAAGACAAGATTGCACAAAGGTCCACACGTGCAAATTGTCTGAATCTTGAGAAATTAATTCTCAATCTGCTGAAACGTTAATAATAAAAGAAGAATCATTCTAGAACAACTCATGTAAAACATCAAAGTACATCCCGGCTTTAATAACAATAAGAAAAATATTGGTTAATCAACAAAGCTTATGTTTATTGAAAATAAAATAATTAAAAATATGAAAAAAAAAAATTAG